>CM070082.1:22484870-22787663 GCA_036250285.1 Pyrocoelia pectoralis
GTTTTTGGAAGAGGCGTACCAAGATGCAACATCCAAGCCGCACGGATATTTGATGTTTGACTTGAAACAAGACACACCGGATGCATTGCGTTACAGAACGTCCATATTTGGAGAGGAAGGAGAAGATGGCTCATGGTGCATTTACGTACCCAAAAAAGGTATTAAAGTCTCAGCTCATGAAATATTTGCCATTCTTAAACCGTGATGGCTGAAAGAACAACGTTGTCTGAAGATAATCTCGAATTGTTTCGAGCATTATTAAAACTGGGTGATAAGGAAAGACTTGCTTTGCTAGAGTGTTTAGACGACGAACAGGTTCATTGTATTTGCGAGTGCATTTACAATACTTTAAAAGGCAATGTACCGCTATCGAAGCAACAGAAGCGTCGGCTCTCTTGTCACAAAACAACGCTAAGACGTTTGGTTAAACAAGGCGAGCCTATAAAGAAGAAGAAGCAGATATTAGTGCAGAACGGGGGTGCATTTCTACCACTTCTATTAGCACCTCTGCTTGGTAGTGTACTGGGAAGTATTTTTCAATGAGTATGGAGCACGCACAGAAAATGGTTCTCGTACCTCAAGAATTTGTACAGCAGTTAAAGAGCGCGGGAAGTACGCAAAATAACGTTTTGTCACAGTTGGACGATGAAATGAAACATGTGCTAAAGCTGAATTTATCCGATCACGACAAATGGCAACAGTACAATCAGGTGCTTCAAAGGTATTTGCATTTTTCCGGTCAGCTACGTCAACCTGTTAGTATAGCAATTGAATCAAAGGCAAAGGAGGAGGAGGAGACGGAACGACTTTCAAATACCGATATTGTATCCACACTGCCTGAAACGTTCAAGAAGAAAGGAGAAAACTTTTTACGTATATTGAACGCATCTGGAGATGTTAGATGGGACAAACGAGGCGCGGTTACAATAAAAGGAGAAATCGTGCCATATTCGAATATTATCGATCTAGTTCACGACACGCTACGACCCCGGAAAACATCAAATCCGCAAGGTTGGCAAAAATTTGCGTCGTACATGCATGAAATTAATGTACCTCACGAACTTATCGGTAACGAACAAAGACGAAACGTCACGGATCGACCATCGCCAAAACTGGAAGTAAAAGGAGACATCTCCGAAACGGACGGCGAATTGAGTTCTTCGTCTCAACAAGAAAGTCCAAGAAAATCTAAAAGGTTCAATCCTCCGCGTGGTTGGCGCGCATTCAAACTGTAATTATGGAAGCCGTATATTATGATCCTGCACATCCAGCGGGATTTGTCGGAGCCGCTTCTCTGCTTTCTACATTGAAAAATCAGCATTCTAGTGAAGATATTAAAGCGTGGCTGCAGAAACAGGAGACGTACACTATGCATAAACCTGTAGTGAGAAATTTTACTCGAAACAGGTACATTGTGGGTAACATTTTCGAGTTATGGCAAGCGGATCTCTGCGATATGAGGAATCTAAGTAAATACAATGACGGATATAATTATATACTGACGGTTATAGATGTATTTAGCAAGATGGCGTGGGCAAGAGCTCTGAAACTGAAAACTGCAAGTTCAATAATCGATGCATTTTCGGATATTTTTCAAACATGCGGTCAGGTGCCTCAAAGTATACAGACCGATAAAGGCAAGGAGTTTATTGCGAGAAGTGTCCAGCAATTCTTTAACAAGCATCAAATCAATTACTATACGACAAACAATCCTGACGTTAAGGCGGCTGTAGTCGAAAGGTTTAATAGAACATTGAAAACGAGAATGTGGCGCTACTTTACGTACTCGAATTCCTACCGCTACATTCATGTATTGCAAGATTTTGTTTCGGCGTATAACAGCTCCCATCACTCGAGTATCAAGATGGCCCCTGAAGCCGTAAATGATGAAAATGTTCTAGAGGTATGGCAGAACCTGTATTCGAAAGGTCTAGGATCGGGGCGTGTACCCAAATATAAAAGGGGTCAGCATGTACGTATAGCGAAGAGCAAGTACCAGTTTGAAAAGGGTTACGAAAGCAACTGGAGCCAAGAAGTCTTTCAGATTTCCCAAGTTATAAACCGCAAACCTCCTGTTTATAGGTTAGTTGATTTGAAGGAGGAAAAGGTGGAGGGTACCTTTTATGAGGAGGAGCTCCAAGCGGTTAGCATTGATTCCGATACGGTATTCAAAATCGATCGAATTGTGGAGGAAAAAGGTCGAGGAAGAAACAAAAGTTATCTAGTTAAGTGGCGAGGTTACAGTGACAAGTTTAATTCGTGGATATCGGCTGTCGAATTGAGACATCTGTAAGATGGCTGAAGAAGAAGAGTTTTATTTAACTTTATTGAGTAACAGTTCGATGACTTACTTTCCGAATAACACAACTGCCAGTTTCATTACGCAACTGCCAAAGCGTCTAAGACTCACCGGAGACTGGGTTGTAGGTCTTTCTGAAATCCACTATCCTTGTACGTTTAAGACAGTGACGGAAATGGACAATTTGGTTTATTATAGGATCAATCCAGTGCTGTCAGATGCACCACCACTAGAAACTGTACTTGAAAAAGCCACAACTTACTTTATTAGAGACCCGAAACAAATTCAGTATAAGGAGGGTGGGTGGTTCGTGATACGCCTTGCAACCGGAAATTATGAATCAGTAGAAGAAATCGTTAGCACGTTAAACAAACATGAATTAATAAGCAAGCTGATAAAAGTGAAATATAATAAGACGACGAAACGTGTATCCATCACTTTTGAAGCTGCATTTACGATTTCGATCCTCGGATTCTCTCAAAGATTGGCTCTGCAGCTAGGCTTTCGACCCGATCAAAATATTAAATCCGAACAGGAGGCTCACCATACAGCCAGCATTTGGACCGGTTTACCCTCCCAGATGTTTGTCTATTGTGACATTGTGGAGCCGCAGATAGTGGGGGACGTTTTGACGCCTCTGATGCGAATCGTAAACATCGTGATCCGCAACTACTACTATGGCAACCATAAGGATGTTGTATTCTCCCCGACACATTACATTCCCGTGATGACCAAAGAGTTTGAGAACATTGAGATAAATATAAGGACGGATACGGGCGCCTTAATGCCATTCGAGCTTGGAACCTTGAGTTTGAAGCTTCACTTTAAGAGAAGAAGATGACTTGTCCGTATCAACAATACTACCTAAATCAGGCAGGTAGCGGCATAGGGTCGATTTACAGAGGTGCGCCCTATCAAAGGGGTCACGGAATAGGAAGCTGGTTGGGTGGAATATTTCGAAGTATTTTACCGCTGTTCAAGTCCGGTGCGAGAGCCGTGGGACGAGAAGCGCTTCGTACGGGTACAAACATTTTGAGTGACGTAATCGAAGATCGGCCAATAAGAGAGTCCTTCCAAGACAGAGTTGAAGAGGCGGGACGAAATTTGAAACGGAAAGCTGACGAAAAAATAGGTACTCTGATGCAGGGATCGGGATATAAAAGACCATACCCGACTTTCGATCACCAGTCTCTTTCGAGAACCGCTAAGAAGAAGAAGAAGAAGAAGAAACCAAGAAAAAAGGGCGATATATTTATGTAAAAATGGCTTTTCTTCATGCTCAATCGTGCGAGTGCATTAAATCCGAATTGGATTTGTTTGCATTACCGTCGACGCAAACCAGTATCGAGGGTGGAGAATGGATTTTCTACAAACCTTTGTCGGCGTTGAGCGATGACGCCCCATTGGAATTTATCGTTCCGGGAAATGGGAGCGATTACCTGGACCTGAGTCAAACCATGCTGTACATCACCGCAAGGATAGTCAAGCAAGACGATACGGCATTAGCAGATAACGACATTGTAGCACCTGTCAACAATTGGATGCACGCACTATTTAGTCAGGTGGAAGTCCATTTGAATCAAAAGCTGGTATCTCCGTCAAACAATACCTACGCCTACCGATCGTACATTGAAACCCTACTGAATTATGGGAACGAAGCCAAATCTTCGCATTTATCATGCACATTATGGCACAACGATACGGCCGGCCAGATGAATGCTCTTACAGTAGAAAACGTCGGTTTTACTAAACGGCGTGAGCTGACAACAAAAAGCAACCAAGTGGAAATGTTGGGCCACATACATTCCGATTTATTCAATCAGGAAAAATTTCTCATTAGCGGTGTCGAAATGAAGATGAAGTTTGTTCGTTCGAGAGATTCGTTCAGTTTAATGGCTGCTGCAGGTTCCAATTACAAAGTGAAGATAGTGGATGCCAGCTTGCTTGTTAGAAGAATGAAAATTAATCCGACGATTCTCTTGGCTCACGCCCAAGCTTTAGAAACAACCGCCGCAAAGTACCCCGTAACAAGAGCCGATGTAAAAGTTTTAACGATCCCCACAGGCATACAAAGGAAATCGCTAGATAATATCTTCCTCGGTCAGCTTCCGAAACGTGTTATTATAGGATTTGTTTCAAACAAAGCCTTTAATGGCGATTACGTATCAAATCCCTTCAATTTTCACAACTACAAAATTAATTACGTTTCCTTGTACATCGACGGCCAACAGATTCCTTCAAAGCCTCTTCAACCCAATTTTACAAAAGGCGGACTCTACGTACGAGCATACCATACATTGTTTTCGGGTACTGGTATTCATTTTTTGAACGAGGGAAATAATATAAGTCGTAAAGACTACCCTAACGGATACTGTTTAATGGCGTTCGATTTAACACCAGATCTATCTGCGAACGCAAGCACGCACTGGAACTTGGTACGAAACGGATCTCTGCGACTAGAGGTTGGATTCGAAGAAGCCCTAACTGAAACAGTGAATGCGTTAATCTATGCCGAATTTGATAACGTGATCGAGATCGATAAACATCGAAACGTAATTGCAGATTTTACGAGTTAAAAAGATTGTTTTTAGCATGCAGTCTCAGTTTCTGTTATACGGTCGAGAAGAATGGTCGCTGCTGCTGCATTTGTGGATTTGCAAGGGTTTCGGGGGGATGACAATAAATTCATTCCTAAAGAGCTGGCCGTAGTTACGGATGATGGTAATCTGACGGTTTTCTTATTTAAACCACCAACATCCTATTCGACATTATCCCATGATGCAAGGAAAACTGTAAATTATCTCGAGACACGTCACCACGGTCTTCGTTGGAGTTCGGGATATGTCCCATTCCAAGATTTCGAACAAGAGGCTGCAAAAGTTCTGCAACCTTATAACAAAATTTATGTGAAAGGTATTGAAAAGTGCGGGGTACTGGGATTTCTAAACAAACCAATCGTGAATCTGGAAGACAATGGATGTCCATCGCTTAAAAATTTGAAGAAAGAAGCGCAAGCTTATCGCTGCATGCATCATACTATTGAGGAGCCTATGTGTGCCTTAGAAAACGTTTTACTACTTCAAGATTGGGCAAATTCCAAGGATGAATACGGGTCAAATTCTTAAGTTGCTGAATCTGATTCCGGGTCAGAAAAACGTATTTCGACTTGTATGTGCTTCTAATCAATTGCCGAAACACGCACCAAGACCTTGTGTCATTATTGTAAACACCGATCCGTCATACAGGCCTGGAGTACATTGGGCCGCAATCTACATTGATGGGAATGGACGAGGAGAATATTTTGATTCCTTTGGTCGACCACCGGAGGGATATCACCTGAGATTTTTGGAGAAGAATTCGACATTCTACAGTTACAACGACAAAGTACTTCAAGATTACCATTCAAACGTTTGCGGACATTATTGTTTAATGTTTCTGTATTTTAAACTTAGCGATTTAGATTTTTTTGAAAATTTGTTTACTTCATGCCAAATTGTGAATGATAATATTATTAACCTGTTATATAAAATATGTTTTAAAGTAATAAATATAAATGAATTTTAATGCGCTTTTCTAATGCCGTTACCATACGGAAATCCTCCACTGTAGAAGTTTCCAACACCTCCTCCTCCTCTGTGTGTTTTACTTGAGCGGACTTTATGCAATAAAAGTAAAACACATATTCAGAAAAGCCAAAAAGACATTAAGAAAAACCAAAAGGGCATTAAGTTAACTAGTCTCAATTGTACGTATTTATATTATCATTTTTTCCCGATGACGTAATCAGTCCTGGAAAGTCCAATGATATCGAAGTTCAGAACTAAATCTACCAAAGTTCAGAACCAAATCTAGCAAAGTTCAGAACCAAATTTAGCAAAGTTCAGAATCAGATCTAGCAAAGTTCAGAACCAAATTTAGCAAAGTTCAGAATCAGAGCGCCATCTACCTTGGAAATACCCAAGGTCAAATTTCAAGGTCAAAACAGCGCCATCTACGTGCCAGAGCATCCAGAAAGTCAACCAGCATCCAGAAAGCCGAAAGGGCATTCAGAAAACCAAAAGGGCACACAGAAAAGCCATCCAGCATCCAGAAAAGCCATCCAGCATCCAGAAAGTCAACCAGCATCCAGAAAAGCCATCCAGCATCCAGAAAAGCCATCCAGCATCATCCCTAAAGATAAATTACGTCATCCCTAAGGATAAATTAGGTCATCCAGAATCATCCCTAGGTCGTGGAAAAACCCAAGGTCAAAACAGAACCATCTACGTGGCCTTGGAAATTCCCAAGGTCAAATAACCCCGCCCACGTGGGCAAAAGTGAAAGGTGAGGTGCCCGTTATCTACTAGTGTCTCATAGCTTTTACTCTATAAGTGCTACGCCCGAGCATTATTTATTTATTTCAAATCCCACAAGATCGTGAGTGGCTAGAACTCTTTAGAAAATGCTTCAATAAATAAATTCGAATAACATTGTGAGAATACCTGATATTATTATTATTATTTTGATAAACAATGAAGGAAATGCCTTGGGAAAACATGAAGTTTTTAAGCCAAATATGCTTTCGAATAACATTAGAAATGAACTAATAAATTCTATTCTAGAAAAGACAGCAAAGAAATTCAATGACAACACGTGTAGTCGTGTAAATTGTGCAAAATATTTATGCTTTAAATATAGATACTATTAACTCGTATAAATACAGCATGTCAAACTTTACACTGTGCGCATCACGTTTCTATACTACAAGCAACTTTTAGACAAAAGTTTCTTTCATATGTAATAATTATTTTATATTTATATAATTTGCTAACACAATTATAGTTATCCACTTAATTAGATAAATAATAATATGGCATAGATATATGCTTTTCAACTTTTTTAAAGGTTTGTGGGATTTAGACGTAATAAGACGCTGATAGCGTTGCGTAGTAAATATATTCTTCTATTATAATTGTAACAATAAATTAATTTTCATCGGCAAATTGACGTTTATTTCCTATGATTATTACTTACCATTATTAACATTTTCACACCACAATGGAAAATAACAATCATTAGGTATTTTGTTCTTATCATCACACATTCCGTGCCTGTCTTTTGTCTTTAGTAAAAAAACATCTGGAATCGCAGTCCATAACCATAACGCAAATTCCAAACTTCGGCAACCATTTTGACAAACTTACCGAAATGATATCAAAAAACTAGACCAGTTTTTCATAAAAAATCCGAATCCGTAGTCAAGATGTCAAAGTTAGAAGATAGCGTGAGTACAGTAAATGTGAAAATAATTTAAATAGATACTGAATATGGCGAAATCTATTTTGGAAGAAAAAATTCTGGCAAGTATCCCCTCGTATCAAAAAACTGCAACTTTATCTTATAAAAGAAATCATCCTGTACATATAAACTTTGATTAAGTGAAAATATTTTAGATTTGTAGCCTTACCATATCCCATGAACGAACTTTCGAAATGTTCGTTAATAAACCCACAGTCTTCCATCCACACGCTATTCGCCCACCCTGTATACATAGATACAATATTTTGCACTAGTTCAAAATATCATTAATTCAAAATATTTTCTACTAAAAGAAAATTAAGTTAATTTACGTATGAATACCGGTTTTAAATACTGCATCAATTTTGTCCGGGATCCCGGTTTTCGAAATCCCGGAATTCCGGTATTGTAAGCTCCTAGTCATACTTAATCCACACGTGAATTTGAGTCAAGTGATTTACGCATGAAACGCATGTAATTACCAGATTAGAATGAATATTTATCTCTCTTATTATTTTGACCCCTAAAATTTCGTATTGTAAAATAATCCCTCTTTTGCAAACAAAAATTTAATCCAAAATCTGAATGTAGCCCGTAAAACCGAATAAACACTAATTTATCTCATTCTTGAGATTTATAATTTTGAACTAAGTATTGCTAACTTGTTGACATAATTGTCCTGTGGTAATACCTACCTACCAACCCCTCACTTTCATATTAATTGTTTCTGAAATCTCACAAACAATAAATAGGTACATATAGAAAGACGAATATGTAGTATAAACTCTGGTGTAATAAACTAATTTGGTATGATATGCGATACCTCCCACACAGATATTGTTTATTGAATAATGTTAATAAAAGAGCAATAAATTTGAAACACGTAAATTTCGAAAATAATTAGCCAACAAAGTGATAGAGCTCGTGATAGAGTGTCAAAATTTTCTTGATAAATTAATTGAAGGTAGGTACCTACTTTAATTTTGTTGATTAATTTTATAACTGTTTAAACTTTTTTGAGTGGTTAGATCGAGGTAGAAATTTTGAGTGAAATCCTTGACAAACTTGAAAAAGAATTTGAACCTACAGCATCCAATAACTCTCGTTTTCATGACCGTTAGAATTCTACGAATTCCCAAACCTCAAATTTTGAGTGCATCATCCCTTCATAAAATAAATGTAATGCTCGATGTAGTGGATAAACCTTTTAAGTTTAACGAGAGTGTTTCATTCCTTTTTAGTAGGGAAAAATTTAACTTCAAATTGTGATGCGTTGTGATGTTAAAGGGAGGAAAACAGGATTTGTCACTTACCAATTGACGCTTCTTTCCTTCATTCGGGAGCTCCTCATATCCTTAACCCTCTCACAGTGCATTTCGTGACAAAATGGATGAAAGGAATAAACGATCTTCTAAACTTACATGAATTAAAATATCACACTTATCCGAATTTGAACAAAGTTAAATATCATCTTAACCTAAATATCAAGATCTTAACAATTTCATTCGTGAATATCCAGACGTTCTAACCAAAGAATCGAGTGTTACTATACAATTTAAGTACGAAATCACAGTAATTTTTGATAATTCTGTATCTAAAGCCTATTAAACAAAAGGAACTCAATGATCACCTTCAAATCCTTTTAGGGAAGGTCATAATCGGGATAGCTCGTCCACCTATTCTAGTCCTGTTTTCTTCGTACCTACTTAGGAAAACGTCTCGTTGTAGATTATAGAGCACTAAACAAATTTGTTCATATGATTCTTGTTATGTCGGTTAAACGGGAGAATATGGAAGCATTTTTCTCATCTGGTGGGACCTTCTTTTGTTTTTACGTTAAAATTCATTGCTTAATAGATATAATGGAAAAACTGAAAATCGTCATTTTTTTATTTTCTACTTAAATGTTTGTTTTACTTGAAGATTTTTTGATATACGATTTTAATTCTTCATTAATATTTCAACGATTTTATCTATAGTATTTTCTAGAACTCCGTAAGAATACATTAGTAAAGAGCTGCAGTACAATACCTTTAATGTGTGCCAGACGGCCTTTCAATGTTTTTGGCTCCCCCACAAATTACTTAGTGGAGAACTTTAATAACATCTACTAACAGATTCGTAGGAGCGTGATACACAGTAATTTCCTTTCATATTTTGGCTTCAGACTTTGTCAGTTATATTAGAAATTTGTATTTATAAGATTATTTCTTTGGAAAAGATGCCAAACGTAGAATCCAGATGACCATGACCAAACTTTTAAGGTTTTACTACCTAAGTCATGGTTTACCCTGAGGAATGTCCACAATTTTGGTGTCCGTGATATCGAAAATTTTTATTTCTATAGCGTTTGTTATGGGAAAAGAACCCAATCGATTTCGAGTTGACGAGAAAGGAGTTTTGCATCGTTTTGATAATCTTTTTTTTTACCCCTTTACCTCCTAACATTATTAGTAGAATTTGTAAACGTTTTCTGTTATTTTAAAAATCATCTTTTGTGATTGACTTTTAACGGCATTATTAAAACCGTTCATCGTCAACGCCCATTTCTAAATTTCAGGAAATTTTCCTGCAGGGATGTAATCTATTTCTATGCCACATTATTATGCGCTTAATCTGCACATGTTATGTGCATAATTTGTATTTGTTGTTTTTAAATTGACATAAACCCAGTTTTATTCAAAATCAAACTTATGTCAAGTATCTCAAATGAATGAAAAAGGTCACTTTGGCTCTTTTGAGGAAATATTACCTAGGTACTATTTTTAGTGCCTTTACACTTATCAAACTTTTTTTTAGATAAAATGGTTCAAATTTCGGTATACTTACTTTTTAAGTGTTTTATTTGCAATTCTCTATCTTTCATAAGTCTTTTCAGTCTATTTTACTTTTAACTCCAAAATGAATATTCATTATTCAATAAAAAAAGTACTTACATACTTTAAATTTATAAACAATTTACTTAATTTGTTTTTTTAACATATAAAACGATCTTAATTGATTCTGCAGGCCATGGAGATAGTGGAATCGTATGCAAATTTCGATCTGGATTTTTTCTAACTCTTAAATAATTATTAACGCGAAAAAGCAATTTTTTATTCTGTATCTTTGTTTGTGATCTCTACAATATGTGGTGAGATAAACGTAGTTTATAATATAATTGTTTATTCTAGCACGTGGTAGAAATGGTAATTTTCTAAACTTATTTTATTAAAAATCTTTATGTAACACCTTTTTTTAATTCATAATAATTTATTGGCATAACCATATTTAAATCTTATGGTTCTAATTTGCAATTCATTCATTTTTATTATTCTAATATATTAATGTCAATACAACACCAAATTTGAGATCCAATTTGTGGCAGATATCTACTTAATTAGTCACTGTATTGCAAAATATTGTTTTTTATCTTCAAGCGGAGTGTGTGTCGCGAAGCAGATCAATATTGATTTAAAATGTCACAATCAAGGAAGGTACGCTAACACATACTGTGGCAAAATGAAATATATGGTATACATTTATTACTTATTTAAATATAAATCTAATTACATAATTAATTAAGTAATAGAAAGTTATCATGCCATAGAACAAATATTGCTCCAAATTATTTGGTACTGCTTATAATTTTCACCCTATGTTCTGTGATATTTTGCTACGATCCTTCTAGGCTTAATCAGAAAAAGACGATGACGTGAGCCACACTGTAGCTTCTGAACTGTGATATTTGTACGAAAACGTAGCTTTTTGATGTGTCTCCATCATCTCGATTGTGTTCTTGTCAGTTAACTGACTGCACTGTACGATTTAATCAGGTCAAACGTGTGCTTAAGACATACCTCACCTTAGGAATCAAACGTTGCGCAACTTTATTCTGAAACAACATTCAATGTTATCCAATATTCCAATATCAATTCTTTCAATGGATGAGCAAATATGAACGCATTTTAAAAAAGCAAACTGTTATTTATAAAAATTAAACGTCAAATTGCACAGCCAACGAGGTTCGTTGATGATAAACGCTCATTCCTCTCCATTTCTGTACAAATGTACACTATAGATTCAGAGGTGCTTTGACGAAACCAACACATCCCATTTCCTTTTCCAAACGATCGCTTTCGTGTAACATTGCACTTCTCTGGAAAAAAATGTTGCTACATTTAAGAACTGAAGGTAGGTACTGTTGGAAATTAGGATTTCAAGAAAATAATACAGATGGCTCTGTATTGCATATCTTAAAAGCACCTTGTTAGTTTTTTTTTTCTACTCGTATTGTTTTTCACTGTAGGTCTTTGTGTACTGTGTTTCGCGGTATGTGTTGACGTCACCAGAGAGTATTACCTAGCGGTTTTGAATTTTACAAGGCAATTACAAGATAAAGAATATTAAGGTATAATCTGTATACCTTAAGGCTCCTAAGGAGAGCTCTGTAGTTCATATTGGTAAAATGACCATTTTGGACGTAATCATCTAACAAAAATTAAAAAAACGATGCATAGGTCAAATTCTATGTAGCATAGTGATCAATTCCTCAAAACCTTCTGGTTTCAAATTAAATATTTAAGTTACAATCTTGGTCGAAAGTTCTGAAGGAGAGGTACTACATTTACGCAACTTTCGACCAAGATTGTAACTTAAATATTTAATTTGAAACCAGAAGGTGTACTTTAATTGATCACTATGCTACATAGAATTTGACCTATGCATGGTTTTTTTAATTTTTGTTAGATGATTACGTCCAAAATGGCCATTTTATGACCATTTTAGCAATATGAACTGCAGAGCTCTCCTTAGGAGCCTTTTAAGAGTCATTATGGATTTACCTGTACACATTTTAGTGTTTGGCGCATATTATTCAACATGAACTTTATACGCTACAATTGGTAGTAATGCGAGAATAATAGCACTCCAACTTAAAATTGTTTACTAGAGACTTGCGTAGGTTGGCAATTCGTAATATGCTAAATTTTTTGGATGATTAAGTAATTTTCTTTTGTTCCTTGCTAATGTCTGAACTTTGCAATCGCGCCTGCGGAAGTTCAATACAATCAATAGTCTTGAATAGTATATACGTAAGAAAAGTTACAAAGTATGTGTTTAAAGTTTCATGGTCTTGGACTGTTCTGTATTACATAATGCGACAAAGGGGGGTAATCCCATCTTACTAACATTATTTATTTAAAATACTGTAAAATAATCATGTATTTCTACTCAGTAATCATCAATTATACAATGAAAAGCATTTCATTTTTATTATGCAATGGAAATTTGTTTATGTTAATTGCAAATAAGAATAGAATCACTTAAATCCATACGTAATGAATGTCTCATTGATTAAAAGGATAATTCGTCTACTCTTCCTTTTATTTATAGATATGAGTTTTAACAAAATATCTTCTAGGGCAGATAGCACATTGTGTCGATATATTACAGTTTAATTTAGCGTTAATAAACGGTCTTTATCTATCCGTTTGTTATTGATTGGTATTGTTCTCTTGACAACATAGACCACGTTTCACTTAACGTTCATTGCAACCCTGAAACTAAAGTTTTCATGGTAATAATAATAACAACATTTTCAATCCCTTTGCATATCAGTCTGTATTTTGCTATTTACAAATATTTTCGGACTATTAATAGTGTTGTAACATAGCGTATGGTCCTAAAGTTTTCGGAAAATTTTTAAAAGCCTATAAATATTTATAAATATGTTATATTTCTTAACTTAATATTATTATAATTTATATCATATATAACAATAACAAATTCATATTTAACAGTGATTGGCAATGGACCATTGATTATCTTCGATTGCTCCCAATTTTCTTCTGACATGATGCATTGTTCCCTGGACAACAACAGGATTAATTTCTCTAATCTTTTGAAAAATGCGAAGCCGTAATTGCAGCTTCCCGCCCTTCTGGTATACATTGACCTAAAATCTTCTATTGGTCGAGCTTGCGGTACATTAGAAGGATTATCCATTTATGTTATTTGCATTATACCATTCTCTAGTTGCTCTTGCATAATGGCATGAAGCCAGATCAGGCCAAAACATTATATCGTCATTTGTATTCTTTCTGGTGTATTTTCTACGTCGTCGGTATAAAATCCATCGTTTCCTTTCATTTCTGAATGAGATAAAGTAAAATCGTCATCCATAACAATCAATTTATCGACAAAATGAACGCGTCTTAGCGCACGACAACGTCTGGGAATTCTTTATAACTGGGCCAAGATATACTTTGGAGCCTTCTTTCGAAACTTCATATTACGTCGGGAAATTGTTCTTAAAACTGTCGTTTTTGAAACTCCGAATCTTGGTTGCGAAACTCCAACTCTGTCTTTTGCAGATCAACTAGTCTTTGTTCTCTTGCGTGGTTCAGGATTCTCGGTCTACCCCCCCTTTTTGGTAAATTTAGACAAGGTATACCTCCTTCACATTTATTAATGGTCTTGTAAATTGTTGAAACGGAAATATTTTGTTCTTGATAAATTGCAACAATATTGCTTTTTGGCATGCGCCCAACTAAATTATAAATTTCTCTTCGAATAAGATATTTTTATAAATTTGATCGATTTGTCAATATTAAGACAAATTAGTTGTGGCGCCGATCGTCCGGATTGAACTCGAAGACCCAAAATTTCTTTAAATTTTCTTTAACTATTGCAAAGGACACTTAATGAATGAGAAACCTAATAACAAGAAATGGTGATGTAAGTATTTTTTATAACGTAAAAAAAAATTCATAAAGATTACGTTTGCGCGCTGGCGTTGATCGTCCGGACCCAAAATAATCTTTATATTTTGAAGTTATAAAAAATACTTACATCACCATTTTTTGTTATTAGCTTTCTCATTAAGTGTCCTTTAGAATAGGTAGTTAAAGAAAATTAAAACAAATTTTGGGTCTTCGAATTCAATCCGGACGATCGGCGCCAGCGCGCAAGCGTAATCTTTATGAATTTTTTTTGACGTTATAGAAAATACTTACATCACAATTTTTTGTTATTAGCTTTCTTATTAAGTGCCCTTTGCAGTAATTAAAAGAATTTTTTTTTATTTTTGGGTCTTAGGTCGTGAAATATGTACAAGATCACGTATTTCAAGACTTTTTATTCACTTAATCTTTAATTTTTGGTAATAAAATTATGTAGCCTATTGAAATGTTATTATCCGTCTCCTATAGGATGGTTAAAAAAAATCCGTGGATAACTTCATACGGGTACTTAAGTTTATTTGGATCTTCAGAAATTTTCGTCTGTAATGCAACAATGAAATGGCATTTCGCAATTAAGTTTATTACCTACTTACTAGACGTAAGTATGTGTTTCTGATTTCAGCTTTCTTGCATTTAGTTTTTATTTTAGTGTCTAAAACATTTGGTAACAGTTTAGTATCCGCGTCCATCCCAATTTCGGGTAAAAATGTTAGGAATGATAGGGAAGGGCTCAGGTCCGTTAAGCTGGCACAACCCCTATAGCACAATCAGTTGAAACATACCAGATAATTTAGTACTGATTTATTACTAATTGATTACCCAAAGCCAAATTTATTACTGTTGATTTAAAAAAAATAAAAGTTGTTGTGCCAACTTAACCGTTAATCTAGCACAACCCAAAAAAAACACTTGACTTTTCTTAGTTGTTTAGTAATACTCTCTTATAGGGAAAAAGTTGAAACGGCTTGGTGCATGGCACTGTATTCTAAATAATTACCAAACATTTTTCTAATATTGTGACATCTTTAATGAAAAGTTTTATCTGGTGGTGCGATGCGTGCTTTAATTACACGTCATTACTTCTCGTAGTCGAATTGTTTATATAAAAACACATTTAGTGAAATGCTGTTACATCATCGTACCCTCTTAACATTTTTAATTTTCGTAAATTTTGGATGACATCCAACTCTACAAAGAAACTGAAAGGTTTTTGTGTCTATTTTATAAGCAGTTTAGATAATTTGACATGTTATTATAGTATTGTCACGTTTTTTATTTATAATTTTCAATTAACTGCCAAAACATAACTACTGCGTTGTTATTTTGTGGAAAATAGTTTGGGGTCCTCTTTCCATACATGTTTTAATATACACGGGAATAGAAATCGATCCGTAAATAGAAGTAAAGCCTTAATTTGCTCACTTTACAGTGTCATATTAATTATAATTAGTCGAGTGTTGAATCTGAAATAATTTTCGTTTCACTATGACTGTCATTACTTTAATTATTATTTGTGGCTTCATCCTTGTGTAACATTACTTTATTAACTCTACATAATTTAGGCGTTTATTTAATTTCGCTAAAGTCTATAAAGTGTTTCAGTAACACAACTTTTAATTAAAACATCACAGTGAAGAGCAAATTAGTTCGAAATCTATTTAAATGTACAACGTATTATTTATAACGACCGCCTTTTTCAAATTTTTTATGGCCGTGTTTAATATTTATTCTACTTTAATTTTTTAATCTTCTGCCAACGATTTTACTGATATTAGGCGATTGTCCATCTTAACTGCTATTTTACGAGAGACCAAGTAGGAACTGGCATTAATATTACTACAACACATATGAATGAAATTTAAAATAAGTAAATAACCTAGGTTCAATGACATCTTTTTATTTCTAAATAAATGGCAGCAATATAGGTAAAGAAAAGCATAGAGAGGCGCGATTTATATTTGATTTATAAACTATGCTTATATACGTAGTTTGCCAATGTTTAATTGAAATGTCTCGTTATATTATTAAACATTGATACGTGTTATGGTCATTGATCTAGCACCCCCAGCAACATACTTTTAAACTTTGTATAATACAATCAAATATTTGTTACTTTACTACTACATCCTAAAATCTTTTGCTACACTTCAAATCTCGTTTATAATGGTAGTGATTGAACTGAAATATAGTAATCATAACAGTACATTGTTTACAGAATTAAAATATATACTAAATTAATTTATTACCGACCGACGTCTACGTACGTATTAACGTATTAGATTAGTGTTTTCAGGTTCAATATTCGCAGTTTCTAAATTATTACTCATTACTTAACATTATAAGTAAACGGTACTCACGAAAGAGTACCATCTTGTCACAAGGGCAAAGACCATTGCCCAACATGTATTGCTAGATTTGTTTTTTATACAGGGTGTCTCACGGTGACCGTCGGTTAGAAGTATATCAAGAACGGTAAAAGCTAGAAATTTGAAATTTTGCACATGCGACATGCCGTGTTTAATCTATTAAATAAAAATATTTTCCAAATGGCGGCACTTCCGGAAATACCGGAAGTGAGCATCAACATCTTTATTTTAAATACAAACCAGGCAATTTTTTTCACATTCTGATGTGTCATAAAATGTTTAGTAAGTATGCTTAAAATAATTGGCGTATCAATTTTGATTGTTGAGAAAAAAATTTTTTTTCACTGAAAAATTTCAAAATCTTCTTTAGGAAATAAAATTGAAAGTCGAAAGTGGTAAAAGTTAGGGAAATGGGATTTTAGGTTCTCAATGTCAAAAGATTGAGACACAATTGTCTGTAACGGATAATAAAAAATTGCCCGCGGTTAAGTATCTATTTGACGTTATTTCCAGACTTAAGAGAAACTCTAAAAAGTCTCTTTTTTTAAATGGAATGCCTATTTAATTATCAGCCCATTCGATGCAGAAATAAATTTCCTTTAAATTGATATACCATGTTCCTATACCTAAAATCAATGATTACAGAGTTATTTACATTTTTCTAATTAAATTTTAATTACATACTTTACAAAACATGGTTGACTTGAACATTTTCAAAAAAATGTTTATTCAATTGTTTCTTATACTTAGCCTTTTATGAATATTTAAAATTCTATCTATGCAACTTCTTGACTATCCAAGGTCTCTTTCCGCCGAACGAACAGAACTTTTATGGAAAACATTAAAATATCCCAATACATTGGTATCTGCAGCGTCATTGGGGACAATTGGCTTTGCCAAATTTCGTGGCGCATTTACTTCGCCCAAATTTAGAAAATTCTTTTCAATCATCCTGATTTTTCGTTATGTCATTGTAGGTAAATGGGGATATCTTTCGTTAAAGTGTTGAGTGATTCTTTATTCAATAGTTAAAGGTTCTGCAAGTCCGAAAAGTAATACGAGCAGACTCGCCATGAATGTAAAACAAATTTAGAATATCAGCGTTTGTGTATTCCATATTTCCCAATTAAAAACAAATATTAAGCGCAAAAATCAAAATTCAAACAGATAACACTGATAAAAAACGTAAATGTAGCGTAAACTTTCAAACTGATAGCTAACTGACAACTGTCATCATAAGAAACAATTGAATAACAATTTTTTGAAAATTTTCAAAGCCAACCCTGTTTTGTAAAGTATGTAATTATAAATTTAATTAGAAAAATGTAAATAACTCTGTAATCAGTGATTTTAGGTATAGGAACATGGTACACCAATTTAAAGGAAATTTATTTCTGCATCGAATGGGCTGATAATTAAATAGGCATTCCATTTAAAAAAAGAGACTTTTTAAAGTTTTTCTTAAGTCTGGAATTAACGTCAAATAGATACGTAACCGCGGACAATTTTTTATTATCCATTACAGACAATTGTGTCTCAAACTTTTGACATTGAGAACCTAAAATCCCATTTCCCTAACTTTTACCACTTTCGACTTTCAATTTTATTTCCTAAACAAGATTTCAGTGGAAAAATTTTTTTTCCTAAACAATCAAAATTGATACGCCGCTTATTTTAAGCATACTTACTGAACATTTTATGACACATCAGAATGTGAAAAAAAATTGCCTGGTTTGTATTAAAAATAAAGAAGTTGATGCTCACTTCCGGTATTTCCGGAAGTGCTGCCATTTGGAAAATATTTTTATTTAATAGATTAAACACGGCATGTCGCATGTGCAAAATTTCAAATTTCTAGCTTTTACCGTTCTTGAAATACTTCTAACCGACGGTCACCGTGAGACACCCTGTATAGGTATTATTACTTCAAAAATTCGTGGTAACGTTAGTAACTTACAATATTGTGTTTTAAAAACGTCATATAAGTTAGCGGAAGGAAATGAGCCGAATCAACTCTAATTAATATTTTTATTTATTGTTCAAAAGTTGCCAAAGAAAAAATTTGTTGCTTTCTTATTTTTTTTTTTAATGATGTTCCGTTAAGTTAAAGGAAGATTAAGTTAGCGGAACAATATGCTATATACACTGTGTCCAAGATAAGGAGCGCCACTGTGGAGATTTCGGAAACGGTAAGAGATAGAGTTTCGGTTAAATGGGAGAAAAGGTGGGCAATTTTTAGTTTAAGTAAAATGACTTTTTTAAACTTACGAAATTCCGAACCGTTCCGAAATTATGCGACAAAAGCAAATTTTCGTTTTTGATGTTGTTAATGTTAAATAAAAAGTAAAAGAAGCTTCTACAGGTAGGTACTTTTTAATGTTCTTTAACATGGCATGCAGCAAATTGGAATCCGACGTTTCGTTTTCCAGTAACCATCATCAACTTTGTTTTTTTTCCGGTCCTGATTTTTTTAAACATAATATTAGAAGAGCTTTTTATTCTGCATTCAAGCATGTATCACACTTTATCGTTTAATTGCGATTTTATACTTACTTTACGATTATCTGTAAAATCGAAGTACGAACCTGTATCCCTCCCAATAAGAAGCTTCTTTTACTTTTTATTTAACATCAACGACAAAGTAACAATTTGTCAAAAACGAAATCCTGAAAATTCGCTTTTTGTCGCATAACTTCGGAACTGTTTGGAATTTCGTCAGTTTAAAAATGTTATTTTACTAAACTCAAAATTGCCCAACTTTTCTCCCATTTAACCGGAACTCTATCTTTTACTGCTTTCGAGATCGCCATAGTGGCCCTCCTTATCTTGGACACAGTGTATATCAATATACTGTCATAATACGAGGGTAAATCAAATATGAACCGGACTTTTCTGTTTAGCGCCCTCTAGGTAATTCGAGTGGCATGACGTCTCGATATATGTTAGGTAGGGATGTCAAGAAGAGGGGAGTTCGTCGGTTTGGCGAGGCGCAGTCGATGCGCTTTTAGTAGCATCATGTTTGAGCAAGCGGTGCATACGTCTGTTGCGCAACGTGTTATTATTAAATTTTTGGCGCGGGAGGGCGTAAGACCGTCTGGAATTTTGCGTCGACTATCTGCACAGTTCGGCAATAAAACACTTTCAGTAATTGCCAATACTGTAAGATGGCGGTCACCTTCAATCACGAATTGCATGGATATTCGCCTCATTGATGCTTGTCCTGGGACGGCGTGCATGAGTCTCGTTTTCCATTGTCTCTTGGCCATCTGAAAACTTTTTGTGCCAGTTGTACACTTGGGTCCTTGAAAGTGTTTCATTGCCGAACTCTGCAGATAGTCGACGCAAAATTTCAGACGGTCTTACGCCCTCCCGTGCCAAAAATTTGATAATAACACGTTGCGCAACAGACGTATGCACCTCTTGCTCAAACATGATGCTACTAAAAGCGCATCGACTGCGCCTCGCCAAACCGACGAACTCCCCTCTTCTTGACATCCCTACCTAACATATATCGAGACGTCATGCCACTCGAATTACCTAGAGGGCGCTAAACAGAAAAGTCCGGTTCATATTTGATTTACCCTCGTACTATAAGAATTTGTTGCTCATTTGTTGCCCTCGAATTATGCAAGTTCCGAATTTGTTGCTTGCAAAATAAATTTAAAAACAACCGAAAACCCGTCCAGCGCGCAAACTTACAAGAATAAACTATTGGAAAAAAATAAGTTGCTCGCTTCAATTTGATATTAATATGTTGCTTAACAGCCTAACAACTTGCAAATTGTGAGTAGGTGCCCCATTTTTTTGAAAGTGGATCTTTTTAGTTGAGCCATCATCTAGTAAATCAGGTGTAATTTGCTCCAAAATATCAAGATATGTATTTCCAGTAAGCGTGTCTTGATAAATAATATATCTTATGTTGTTATTCAAAACAAAGCAAGCTACTCTAAATCCAAATCGTCCTTGTTGCTCCCTAATATGCGCAAAAGGTGGATTTTCTTCTGTCCAATGGCGAGTATTATGTCGGTTAAAAATACCTGCGCTGCTTATATAGGACTCATACCATATTACATTTTTGTGAACATTTTCATAATTAGCCATTTTCTCGAAGTACCAGGGGCAAAAGGTTAACCGCTTCTGAGCATCGCCCGGGTGCAAAATAGATGTTTTTATTATTTTTAAGTAGATTTTGGGTATTAAATTAATTAAAGTGCTAACCAATAGCATTGAAGCATTGGAATTTCGTTCATTCATATTATATCCAGGACCGTATTAAAAATAAAATGAAAAAAAAAACATGTTTTATGGACGTTTGACAGGCTAAACGTTAAAATATCGCCATTTTTGTCTTAGTATTTTTATAATAGCTAAAAAGCTAACAAAAATAATAAAAAACAAGTCCGTATTTAACTCTTGTTAACCTGATGATGTTATTCTAGGACCCGAAACGGCGTAGTGCAAATCTGGTGCTGCCATGTTGATCCTTTGAAAAAAGTGTCTTAAGAATGTGTTTACAGAATGTAAGTGTCTTTTGTAATAACCGAGATATGACAAGGTCCGTTAAGCGGTTCTCATAAGATAGCAGTCCATTTATAGCAGACTGCAATAAAAAATATTACATAATTTGTTACTTATTTGTTGCTAATTTGTACCGGTAAAAAAATTTTTGTACCGTCAAAGATTTTCAAAAAAACGGCACACTGCTGACTTAAGTTTAAACTGGCAGTCCACGTGATAGCGCCTCAACGACAGTAGTTATGAGAATGAAACATCAACTATAATTTGTTACTTATCCTGTAATTTAAAAAAATATATGCATTTTTTCTTTAAATGCGTACAACTTTATGCCATCTGCACCGCCATACGAAATTTTTTTCACCACTAACAGGTAATATACCTTATAACAAATTCAAAAGCACAATTTTCTAGGTCTGTGGGAGCAGTTTACATACTTTGGCAGTCGCCGGCCAAGGGTAACAAAAATAAAATCGTTTCCTGTAGGTACGTAATGTCTTGCCAGCCTTGCCAGTACGCACATTAAACGATTTTCTTTTTGTTACCCTTGGCCGCCGACTGCCAAAGTATGTAAACTTCTTCTAGAAACTTAGGAAATTGTATTTTTTAATTTGTTACCGAATTATCTGCACGTGACTTCCGATACAAAGGACTTTTGAACCAGACCATTTACTACCTTGCCAGTATGGACATTAAACGATTTTATTTTTGTTACCCTTGGCCGCCGACTGTCAAAGGATGTAAACTTCTTCTAGAAACTTAGGAAATTGTTTTTTTTAATTTGTTACCGAAATATCTGCGCGTGACTTCCGATAAAAAGGTCTTTTGAACCAGATCATTTACTACCTTGCCAGTATGGGCATTATGCGATTTTATTTTTGTTACCCTTGGCCGCCGACTGCCAAAGGATGTAAACTTCTTCTAGAAACTTAGGAAATTGTATTTTTTATTTTGTTACCGAATTTTATGCACGTGACTTCCAATAAAAGAGTCTTTTGAATCAGACCATTTACTGCGCTGCCATTACACACCATAACGATTTTATTTTTGTTACCCTTGGCCGGCGACTGCCAAAGTATGTAAACTGCTCCCACAGACCTAGAAAATTGTGTTTTTGAATTTGTTATAAGCTATATTACCTGTTAGTGGTGAAAAAAATGTCGTATGGCGATGCAGATGGCATAAAGTTTTTGTAGGCATTTAAAGAAAAAATGCATATATTTTTTTAAACTACAGGTTAAGTAACAAATTATAGTTGATGTTTCATTCTCATAACTACTGTCGTTGAGGCGCTATCACGTGGACTGCAAGTTTAAACTTAAGTCAGCAGTGTGCAGTTTTTTTGAAAATCTTTGACGGTACAAAAATTTTTTTACCGGTACAAATTAGCAACAAATAAGTAACAAATTATGTAATATTTTTTATTGCAGTCTGCTATAAATGGACTGCTATCTTATGAGACATCTTATAGCACAATCAGTTGAAACGTACCACATAATTTAGTACTCATTTATTACTAATTAATTACCCAAAAGCCAAATTTATTACTGTTGATTTAAAAAAAAAAGTGGTTGTGCCAGCTTAACCGTTAAGCTAGCACAACCCAAAAAAAAAGACTATTAAAATAGCTACCACCACACTAATAATTGATTACTAATCAATTACTCACTATTTACTAAGGACTTAACCATATTTAAGCTCTCAAGCCCCGCGCAGTCCAAAATTAGACCCGCACAGTAATGTGGGGTAACCCACCTCCGCCAAATCGTTATTCGTTACTTTAAACATTTTTCCAATGATATGTGAACGTACCGTAAGACAACTAAGTGTTTGTAATTTGTAAATTAATGAAGGTGCAGCCGGATATCGGATATTGTTTTCTATGCTATGAATGAATTATACCAGCCGTACCAGATAAAAGGCAGCTTGCGATGCACCAATCAAAATACATCGACATTAATTGAAAATCAACCGTAACATAATGTTTGAACATAGGTTAGAAATTGATTACTCCAGCACAATCAGTTCAAATTAATTTTTACATGGATTAATCGATGTATGAATGCTTTAAAATAAGTTAGGAACTGATAACTCCAGCACAACCAGTTCAAATTAATTTTTACATGGATTAATCGATATATCAATGCTTTAAGGTAAGTTAGGAATTGATTACTCCAGCACAATCAGTTCAAATTAATTTTTACATGGATTAATCGATATATCAATGCTTTAAAGTAGAGATGAAACGGATATCCGGTAACTATCCGGTATCCGGCCTATCCGGCCATGTTTTCACTATCCGGCCGGATACCGGATAGTAATCAGTATCCGGCCGGATACCGGATAGTAAATTTGTCTCAGTTTAAATCAAAATATTGCCAAATAGGTGATCGTTTTTTTGATGATGACATTTCTGTTAATGAATGAAACATAAAACCACGACGACCAGTGAAAAAATAATGAACAATAAACATAAACAAACACTAACTGACACGCACGACGACACTCGAACACCCACAAGTCGTCTCGATCTCCGCTCACGTGCGATAACACCCGAATATTTCCGATCTCGTTCACAGCGCCTATTATATTCACATCAAACTGATCGCGTCATGTAACGCGATAGAGGGCCGAATATTCGGCAGCCGGATATCCGGCGCTCCGGCCTCGTAGCTTGCCGAATATTCGGTATCCGGTATCCGGCCAAACCACTATCCGTTACATCTCTACTTTAAAGTAAGTTAGAAATTTATTACTCCAGCACAATCAGTTCAAATTAATTTTTACATGAATTAATCGATGTATGAACACTTTAATGTAAGTTAGGAATTTATTACTCCAGCACAATCAGTTCAAATTAATTTTAACATGGATTAATCGATATATCAATGCTTTAAAGTAAGTTAGGAATTTATTACTCCAGCACAATCAGTTCAAATTAATTTTTACATGAATTAATCGATGTATGAACACTTTAATGTAAGTTAGGAATTTATTACTCCAGCACAATCAGTTCAAATTAATTTTAACATGGATTAATCGATATATCAATGCTTTAAAGTAAGTTAGGAATTTATTACTCCAGCACAATCAGTTCAAATTAATTTTTACATGAATTAATCGATGTATGAACACTTTAATGTAAGTTAGGAATTTATTACTCCAGCACAATCAGTTCAAATTAATTTTAACATGGATTAATCGATATATCAATGCTTTAAAGCAAGTTAGGAATTTATTACTAAATTACTAAATAAGTGATTGTGCTGGAGTAATAAATTCCTAACTTACTTTAAAGCATTGATATATCGATTAATCCATGTTAAAATTAATTTGAACTGATTATGCTGGAGTAATAAATTCCTAACTTACTTTAAAGCATTGATATATCGATTAATCCATGTTAAAATTAATTTGAACTGATTATGTTGGAGTAATAAATTCCTAACTTATTTTAAAGCATTGATATATCGATTAATCCATGTTAAAATTAATTTGAACAGATTGTGCTGGAGTAATAAATTCCTAACTTATTTTAAAGCATTGATATATCGATTAATCCATGTTAAAATTAATTTTAACTGATTGTGCTGGAGTAATAAATTCTTAACTTACTTTAAAGTATTCATACATCGATTAGTCAATGTTAAAATTAATTTGAACTGATTGTGCTGGAGTAATAAATTCCTAACTTACTTTAAAGCATTGATATATCGATTAATCCATGTAAAAATTAATTTGAACTGATTGTGCTGGAGTAATCAATTTCTAACTTATGTTCAAACATTATGTTACGATTGATTTTCAATTAATGTCGATGTATTTTGATTGGTGCATCGCAAGCTGCCTTTTATCTGGTACGGCTGGTATAATTCATTCATAGCATAAAAAACAATATCCGATATCCGGCTGCACCTTCATTAATTTACAAATTACAAACACTTAGTTGTCTTAGGGTACGTTCACATATCATTGGAAAAATGTTTAAAGTAACGAATAACGATTTGGCGGAGGTGGGTTACCCCACATTACTGTGCGGGTCTAATTTTGGACTGCGCGGGGCTTGAGAGCTTAAATATGGTTAAGTCCTTGGTAAATAGTGAGTAATTAATTAGTAATCAATTATTAGTGTGGTGTTAGCTATTTTAATAGTTTTTTTTTTGGGTTGTGCTAGCTTAACGGTTAAGCTGGCACAACCACTTTTTTTTTTAAAATCAACAGTAATAAATTTGGCTTTTGGGTAATTAATTAGTAATAAATGAGTACTAAATTATCTGGTACGTTTCAACTGATTGTGCTATAAGGGTTGTGCCAGCTTAACGGACCTGATATGACACGTATGACATCCTCGCCAAACTGGACAATTTTCAATTTCGCCCTGTATCTTTAAAACTAAAACTAACAATATTAGCAAAAATTTGTTTACGTCATCGATTTTCTCTCAAAAATCGCGGACAGGAAAGCGAAAAGTACAAGTCGCTAGCTCTAATATTAAGAGAGGTACGCATTTAATCTCATCGAAACGTGGACAACATACTGTACAGTCGTGGTACGTGGTACATCCGACCACTAAAAAAACGGGTTTTCGGTTGTTATTAAATTTATCTTGCAAGCAACAAATTCGGAACTTGCATATTTCGAAAGCAACAAATTTGGGCAACATATTAATATCAAATTGAAGCGAGCAACTTATTTTTTTCCAATAGTTTATTCTTGTAAGTTTGCACGCTGGACGGGTTTTCGGTTGTTATTAAATTTGTTTTGCAAGCAACAGATTCGGAACTTGCATACTTCGAGACAGCAACAAATTTGAGCAACATATTAATAAAAAATTGAAGCGAGCAACTTATTTTTTTCCAATAGTTTATTCCTGTGAGTTTGCACGCTGGACGGAGTAACAAATAAAAATATTAATTAGAATTGATTCTGCTCATTTCCTTCCGTTAATATTATATTGTTCCGCTAACTTAATTTTCCTCTAGCGGAACATCATTTTTAACAAAAAATAAGAAAGCAACAAATTTTTTTCTTTGGCAACTTTTCAGCAACAAATGGGCAATAAATAAAAATATTAATTAGAATTGATTCTGCTCATTTCTTTCCGCTAACTTATAACTATAAGACGTGTTTTAAAACTTGTAAGACCTAATCATTGTAACGTACTTTACTTTTGAGTTTAGGTGATATTTTCATCGAAAATTGTTTACTTGTGATAAAAGGAATTGGCAATTAATCAACAAACAGTAAATACATTACAACGACCTTATAGTTGTTTTAGAATCCTTACATGAGTTTTTGTATAGTTTGGTTTTTGTAAAAACATTAATAAGAGGTAGGTACTTATAGTGTAATTTGAAAATAATAGATATACAGTAATTAATTAGATTCAGTCTACTTTGCCTTTTCTATAGTTCTATTTCATTTAACTTTGTTTTATGTTGAGGTTCCTTGAAAATAGAAAGGAGTAGGTATAGTTTGTTCATATTGAAACTTATTGTACAGTAATTCTAAAATGTTCTTTGATTCATAAATAAAGTAATACACCAAGTTGAAGAAATCATGAATTTGTTAACTTTTGGTTCTAAAGAGAAAACAAAAGACGGTTGTTGTTTTTTTTGCAACTGTAATGGAATGAGTTTGAAAATAGAATAGTTAATCATTTAATCTTATGGAAATTGAACCACAATGTACGCCGTTAGGAAATGATTACCTATTTACAATTTCCTAATTTATTAAGTACCTAATGTAAATATTATTAACTAAACCTACCTTATATTTACTAAATTAATCGAAGCGTTTGTTAATTCTCACTTTTTATCACATAGATACGTTGTCAAAAATCAATTATGTTATCATTTGCTCAAATTATCAATGCGGAAATGATTTTATTAACCATTAACGCAGATTACCTTTTACGAAGTATCTATTCTAATTTTTTGAACGATTGTTATTTTTGAGTTCTACCTCTCAGTAATTCTTGTATTTCACTAATAGCTGTGTTATTGTGTGATATCCTTCCTTGGAATGACCATTTATTGCATTTTTTTGGTAAACCAAATCCGAGACTAAATCTTATCTCAATTCCGTAAAATAAATACGAACTGCGTACACTCTAGAAGTGAAATAAATGATTGAAAATGTTTAACTTTCAATTTGATATCTTGTCATTATCAGATAATTAAGAGCATAAGGCAATAGCCTTTCGCATTGATCAGTGATTCAGTGTATTTTTAGACCTCTTCCAATAGCTATTATAATCGGTGTCGTCTGTAGTGTATAACGTTTGAAAAATTATTGAACAACTTACATTTACAAAATAATACTTTGATTAAGGAGTATAAGTATTTCTTGTATTGTACTACTTTTCACACCGAGAATTCAGTATAAATTGTACTTAATAAAAATAAAAAGCATTGTTTATTGCAAGATTATTGTTTATAAATAACGTTAAAATTAAGTTAGATCCGAGCGGCGCATTTTAGTTGAGGCCACACCTGGTTCCTGACCGTCCCAGCCATGCTACATAATACTGAATTCTCAGTGTGAAAAGTACAATAGTATAAGAGAAACCGTATTTTCGGAATCTTTGAATATCGGTAAACCACAGGCCACGATTATAGTTATTAATATTTTATAAGGAGATAAGGTTAGTTGTCATTTTCGCCAGACTAATTATTAATTAATTAATTAATTAATTGTTATTAATATTGTTTTATATTTAATACGATTGTATGGTCTGGTGATTACACTCGTGATTACATAACCTTCTCTAATATAGGCACTATACACGTCGTATAATTAAACAAAATGTTCATTCTTAAAAATATGATCGATATCTAAAATTGTATTTTCAACGAACTTCGTTCGTTACTGGTTCATTATTCTGTCAGTCGGTCCGTGCGTTCGTCGCATGGTTCTCAGTGTGATAGAGCACAGTTAAACAAAATTTTACGCTGATTTCAGATCTGCCATTTCCATATATATACTTAATCGACTTCAAAATCAAAATGTCGGCATAAGCAAATTTTGACTTTATGAAGACCTAAAACATGGATTTATAAAGACGTTTACGCCTATTAAAAAGTGAATATCTGTAATTCAATAGTAAATATTCATTCGTTTCAATGACAACTGCGTTGTCCGAAAAAGCTTCAACTCTGTGAGACATTAACACTATTTTGCTTGTATTTCCCCGTAGAATTATGAAGATCGTTAATCTTTGACAGTAAACAGTAATGTAACAAAATTGCCAATCACTTTGCCATACAGAATATCTTTGTAGAGCAAATGGAACTCAAGATACTGGTAAGTCGACTCCATCTAATAAAATTGCCCACATGAAATTGCTATAATAACTTTGTGGTATAACTAAAACAGTAATTCAAGGGGCGGAATTAACCCGTCAGTTGGACGTACCATCAGAATACATTAAAGTGGGGTGTGGTAGGGCGCCCTTTTTGACATTTGAGGGAGTATAACATCTCTCCGTCAGTTCTTCAACTTTTATCGATACTCGTCGGTCAGAGAGGGCACCAAATGAATTAAGTTTTTTATTTTCGAATCATATCCTGTGAAGACATAGAAAGCTATTTTCAAAGAATTTTCGAAAATTTAGAGCAGTCTTAAATGGTGTAAAAGGTCAGATTCGTATCTACGATTTTTGTGAAAAGACATTGCTCCCGATTTAGCCATTTCTAATAGTGGATAAATGGTTCTGTCATCTGCTTCTTCTAACTGTGTACAAGAAAGGCCTTCAATAATGCTACCTAGTGTACTCACCAGACAAAGTCGAACCAGGTAGCTTCTTCATAGCAACAAATCATCCTGAACGTGTGGCAACCATCTGGTAACTTCTCCAGTATGACTACATGACGTCAAATTTAAAGCGGAATGGATTTTCAAACTGATTGAGGGTAAACCCTTTGCTAGAACTTGCAATAAATAAACCAGAGGGTAACTGCAGTTAGTTTTTAACCTTTTGCAGAACCGTGTCCTACTTTCTTTGTATTCTCTTCGGCCAGATGGGCCAATAGTGTGTGGATGGAAGACTGTAGGTTTATTAACGAACATTTCGAAAGGTCCTTCATGGGATATGATAAGGCTACAAATCTAAAATATTTTCACTTGAATCGTAAGGTTTATACAGGATGATTTATATCAAAGTTGCATTTTTTTAAATGGAACCCCCTGTATATTCCTTGGTCTTAGTTTTTGAACTATGAATTTACAAAATTGTAATTGCGAGTTTATTATTTCCAATTTTAATATTGAATTTAATTTAAACTTTTAAACTTTAAGTAGCAGTAGATAATATTTTGCGTTTCGAATTTTGAAATTTGAATTTTTAAATTATAATTTAGGATTCATTAGCATTAATGTTTCGAGTTTCAATTTTTTTATTTCAAATTTCTATTTTGAATACGAAATTTTTGAATGTTATGTGGATTTTTTAAATTTACATTTTATATTTACATCTTTGAATAACTTGAATACTTTGAATTTGGAATTTTGAAGATTGAATTTGTAAGCTATTCGTTTTTTATTTTTATTTTATAGTTTCAGCAGTAAAAAAGTCAATACCGGGATCATGGGATTCACTTGATTCTTCCGGTATTGTAAGCCCTAAGTCTACCCATAATGTACCTACTTAGAAAGTAGAAACTATGTATTGATTTCCAAATTTAATGGTGTGTGTGTGTTTTTGTCAGTTTTTTATCATAAACAAGAGATGCCAAAATATAATTTTTATTTGTGTGTCAGTTATGTGTGTTATGTTATTACTCGTATAACATTAAACCGCATGTAAATGATTTGAACAAAAATTGGGCGCAAGAAACGGAAGTAAACCTATTTAATTTATAGCGTATGAATGTTTTGGAATTTTAACGGTATTTAAGAGAACCGGGGTAATGATACATATAAGTACCTAATTACCGTAAAGAATATATAGTTGTATCTTACGTGCAAATTTAGTAAACGTAAATTTAATACACTTTATATGAATTCATTGACAAATTCAAACATTAATTCTTATATCTTTGCAAAGGAATTATTGTTAATTGTAAATTATATTAAACACTTGCATTTAAATCGGAATGATAAAAGAAGATTTTACATGACTGTCAATAAACTATATAATCAGTTAAAAAATATCGATTTATATTTTCTATCTATTGCAAAGTTTTTGTCGCACACGTTGCAACATATTATGAGTCATGGTGTATGGAGAACGCACCATTTTAAATTAAAAAGGTGTTACCGATATCTGGTAGGTATAATTTAAAAATATCTTCTTGGAACTGGAAGGATACCGAAAATATAAAGATCTTTGGATTGTGAAATTTAATTATTGATATTTGAGGTATCGTAATGCTACTCTCAAAAGTTTTTCTTCTTCTTCTTCTTGGCTTTGTAAACTACAGCCAAATGCCATCTTGATGAAGACACAATTTAAAAAAAAAGCCTCTTATTTGTGAGCCTGTGTAATACTTTTCAAATCATCGATGTCAAAATTTTATTTGCATATGTTTACCGTAAATTTAAATACGTAGTATACATTAGTAAAAGGTAATGAGGCGTATCTAATGAAAGAACAACCGTGGTCTATAAAATTAATTGCAGTACTTGCGCTGTAAACGATTACTTCGCTCTCTGCGTTCTGGCCCAGTATGTTACATCTATTTTCCATTATTTCATTCTCTGTTTTACGTATTATGTACGAATCCTTGTGTACTTTATTATGAATTATAGTATGAATTGATAGTATCCTTCGTATTCTAACTCCCCTTACCTTGCTTAGGAGTATCAAAGAAGGTTGTACCTAGGCATGGGCTCGCCCAAAGTGTGTCACTCAATATTTAACATTTTGAAGGTAGTGCAAAAGTTTCAGAACAGAAACGCTCTCAATATCATACCGAATGATGGAGCCCCACGGCATCGATATTTGCGAATAAAGTTAAAGGACTCGTCTACTACACTATTGTCTATTCACTATAATATCGGGTATATATTTTTTGTGTTTGCATTTGTACACAGAAATCTGAGGTCCGTGAAGTTGGCGATAACAAATGATAGTAATGTGTTGTAATTGAGAAAACTGATTATATGTTATTAATTAGTATCGATTGTAGTCAAGCTTTTTAACATTTGTAGAATTATGTATTGTTCATAAATTAATTAAAACAAAATTTATCGCCAACTTCACGCTAGCGACAACATTTCACGATTATGGAAAATCAAACCCCGAACGTGTTAGTATCCCATTTGTATCGATTGTAGTCAATAAATTTAAAGCGAACAGAGTTTTAGTTTAGTCGTAATTAATTAATTAAAATTGTGTCGCCAACTTCACGCTAGCGACAACATTGGACGATTACCGAAAATCTAGCCCGAAACATGTTAGTATCCCACTTTTACCGATTGTAGTCAACAAATTTAAAGCTGGACAGAGTTTTACTTTAGTCGTATGTACTTAATTAATTAACTTCATTTTATATGTAAATAAAATACTTGTGGAAATGATGGTAAATTTTGTGAGTTTAGCGATTGCTTAAAAATTAGACGTAATAAAAAATACTGTTTTATAAAATTCCAAGAGTGATATTTAAAAAAAAAATTTTTTTTCTTGAAAATCATTCGGTATAAAAGACGTACCTACATGTAATTCAGGGTATATTTGAGATAGTCTGTGCTCTACTCAAACAGAATATAACATTAGTAGGTATGTTGACTCGATTTAGTAAGAAAAGAATATTTTACTTAAAATCATTGTAAAAAAATTACCAGTAGATATATATTTCTCAAAATCGCAACGATACCCTGTACAAAATCCGTTGCACGTCGCACTGTAACACACTAGTTTTTAATTGTAAAATGATACGGCTATCAAGTGATGTCCTGCAACGGTTTTTGATTTGTAGTCAAAAAGTCAAAAATGATAAAAATGATAAATTATAAAATAAAATAAATTGGAAAATGTACGTTCTACATAACGGCTCCTCGGAATTTTCAGATAATTTGTTAGAACTTATAGTTTAATAATCGCCCACTAACCAGCAGTTGAGAAATTCTGCGAAAGTACGACAATCAGCTATATATGTGTGACGTAATGCGCAATGTGTTCCAACCTCACTACTCTTACGGGGGGAGGAAGACTATGTTTGAAAAAGCTTGGGAAAGCTTGGTAACCAAGCCAAGCCTGCATTCGCAAACGTCAAGCCAAGCCAAGCTTTTCTTCTTAAAAAGCTTGCCTCTCAAGCTCAAGCCAAGCTATTATATTTCAAGTCAAGCTACTTGGCTTGGTGAATCACTGCAAAAAATGGGTCAAATTTTGTGAGAAAAACAAAATTAAGCGCGCGGACAATTCCGAATGTTGACTGTGGCACTATCGGTGGTACAAAATGTTCTCAAAGGGCCGAGAGATGAGCCAAGGCCGAAAAAAGTGCGCTAAGTGCGGTCGAACATGAAGGTTTTACTCACAGTTTTCTTCGATTGCAGGGGCGTGATGCATCATGAGTTCTTGCCACAGGGTCGTACAGTCAATAAGGAATATTACCTGCAATTTATACGCAATTTGCGCAAAGCAATCCGCCAGAAACGCCCGGATTTCTGGAAGAACAAAATTTGTCTTTTACACCATGATCACGCCCCTGCTCACACATCGTTGCTTGTGCGCGAATTTTTAACCAAAAACAATACTCTAATGATGCCGCAGGCACAGTATTCCCCAGACCTGCCCCCTTGCGAATTTTTCCTGTTCCCAAAAACTGAAGAGGCCAATGAAAGGACTACGCTACGCCACGATTGAAGCCATATTTGAATTTGAATTTTTAATCCTATGGATGACTACCTTTTTTAATTGTTGATTTTTTTGTGAATAAATACTTCGTTACCGTCCGACATTTCCGGAAGTGCTGCCATTTTGAAAATATTTTACATCGATTCGGCGTTTAGAGTAACCCCCCTTAGCACAAATTGTCAAGAAGCTAACTATAAAAGTTTCCGCGAAACGTGTAACTACAGCTACACCTATTATAGTAGCACAGAATAAAGCACAAGTGATAGTAGGGACATACTAGTCGGGAATCAGGACCTCGAAATTCGATCATTTAAATCATGTAGTGTGCACTCGAAGATATACATTTTAAAAAATATGTACAGTGTGGGGAATGACCTTACGGATTCAAATCCGGAGGGCTCCATTAAATTCGTGATTGCAAAAAAGAATAAAAAAATATTTTCGGATTATTTTGAATGATCTTAAAAAAAAGTTTTTGTGTTTAACTCGCGATTGTGACGCCATTTTTTAATATTTTTTCAAAATTCTTTCACCATTCGAACGCCTAATCATTTTAGATTTTAACGGTAGATATATACAAAAGATTATTTTTTTATATATAGAATTTGTCAGAGTATTTAAAAGGAGGAACGGTACCAAAACTGATGTGAAAATTTCAGCATCGAGAAAATGTTTGAACGGTTGAAGATAGATAGGTATGTATATGATTAATCGAGACGAAATATGCCCAAATGAGTACGAAAGTTTTTGGTGAAAAGAAATTTTCACTATTGCTAATGGTTTACGAGGTACGATTTTTTTTGTGGAACGCCGATGCGCACCGACCGCGCAGTCGTTTCACGGCCCTTACAATAGCAACCTATTATACAATCTAGACCTACTGGATTAACTATGAGCATTAATGATCACAAAGTAGCCACTACTTTGTGTTACTTATGTGTTGTTTAGTGTTTTAGTGTTTAGTTATTTGCAAAGAAACGCTTGAAAATGAGAATTTTTAATTATTTCTTCCTCCATCGTCTTATAAAGATTACCAAAATGATATTTCGTGAATACATATAGATTCAAAATTTAATTCTCTACAACTTTCATTATATGCACTAAGTACGTAGAATGAATAGTTTTCGACTTATTATTGATTTTATTATGCAAAACGAGCAGCGATTGTGTCTTAGAAAAGGTTTAAATGATTATATCTCAGTCAATATTAATCGAATGGAAATGTTTAAAAAAGAAAATTATTCGTAATTAAATTCTCTACAACTTTTATTTGAAGCATTTTGCGATACGCATGGCCATTCTCGAGATATAAGCGAAATACGCGCGATGCGCCCACGTGTTACCCCTTCGCCGCAAAACAGTCCACATTTTAAAAAATCTATCTCGGCTCCTATTGGTCGTAGAGACAAAAATAAAACATGAAAATGTGCGGAATTTTGTCAGCTACAACTTTCTTAACGGTTTTGTTTTGGATAAGAATTTAAAACTCTACAACCACAACATCTTGCCAGTTCGTGATATTCGGGCAACTGAATGGGTTACTTCGATCGCTACTCCTTTTGGAATGAAATGTTACAATGGACTTGGTTTCTACAAATATGACTAAATATCGTAACAGAAAACGACGATTTCAATATTTGTGGTCTACATTCACCATAAACCCTGATATTCCACATATGCATACTCTACTCTTAAGGCGGCGTCGTAGATACTGAATCGTCTATTCGCAGCTAGTCCCCGGCAAGCCGTTAATACGGTTATGCGGTCGGTGCGCACCGGCGTTTCACACAAAAATCGTACCTATCTCGTAAACCATTAACAATAGTGAAAATTTTTTTTCACCAAAAACTTTTCCACTCATTTGGGAATATCTCGTCTCGATTAATCATATATCTATCTCGAACCGTTCAAAAATTTTCTCGATGCTGAAATTTTCACATCAGTTTTGGTACCGATCCTCCTTTTAAATGCTCTGACAAATTCTATATATAAAAAAATAATCTTTGTGTATACCGTTAAAATCTACAATGATTAGGCGTTCGAATGGTGAAAGAATTTTGAAAAGATATTAAAAAATGGCGTCACAATCGCGAGTTAAACACAAAAAATAGTTTTTTAAAGATCATTCAAAATAATCGGAAAATATTTTTTTATTCTTTTTTGCAATCACGAATTTAATGGAGCCCTCCGGATTTGAATCCGTAAGATCATTCTCCAGACTGTACATATTTTTTAAAAAGTATATTATCTTCGAGTACACAGTAGCACAGTTTAGTACATGATCGAATTTCCCGACTATACGTACATTTGACAAACGAGATATTTATACTATTCCCTAAATAAATGTTATGTTATGGTAATACAATACGTTTCTTATTGTGTAAGACGATATTTTAATTAAGTCAAGTATCGCGCTAGTTTTACACTCTCCCACATGTTGCGCTACTAATTAGTAATTAGTAATGATTTTGTTGGAAACAGAAGTCTCGGAAATACGATGCCATTAATGAACTAATGAACAGAAAATTACCAAAAAAATTGTATACCTTCACGAATGTATAATTTACTTCGGTACAGTGTGATTTTTTCTTTAACCCTGTTGCATTTCTAAATAATTCTGTTCAAAGCTTCTTAAAAAACGCAAAGTTTGAGGGGTTGATTTGGGAAATTAAACAAAATATACGAGGATATCGGCCTGTACCGATTTAGATTATACTCTCGTCTATCATATAATCAAATCTCTATCTCTTAAGTTGAATATTTACGAAATTTCACCTTATTTAGAAACACTCCAAATAGCATAGCAAAAACGAGCGGTGGGCCTCTCTTAATTACCTTTGAAATGCCACTATAGTTTTGCGAAATGTCTATTTAAAAATAAACGATGTTTAAAGGTTTGAAGGGATAAAACAACTTTTATATTAAAACATAAGTGATAAATAATTAAATGCGAGCAAATAATCCTCTAAGATACTAACGTAATAACGTATTTTGGCGACACAATTTTGATTAATCAATTGCAACGAAAGTAAAGCACCGTTTGCTTTAAATTTGTTGACTACAATCGATAAAAATGGGATACTAACATGTTTCGGGCTTGATTTTCGATGTTGTCGCTAGTGTGAAGTTGGCGATAAATTTTGTTTTAATTAATTTACGCACAATACATAATTATACAAATGCTTGACTACAATCCATGCTAATAACATACAATCAGTTTTCTGAATTACAACACATTATTATCATTTTTTGTTATCGCCAACTTCACGGACCTAAAAATCAGTTCTAATTTGCTTCCTGATGTAGGTCCGATACTTCAATTTCTAACGTGCTTTAACTCTGCACGAAATAAGATCAATATTTGCACGCGAGAGGCATTTCATTAGTAAAAATGTGTACACATGAATGCCATAGTTCTTACAAAAATGTAAACAATCTTGTAAATGCTAAAAATGTCCGATAAATGCCAGATGAATGCCACAAATTGCAAGACGAATGGTAATAGTCTTCGATCAATGTGATAAATATTGTATAAATACACAAAATGTCTGATGAATGCCAAAAATTCTAAAAACTTAAAACTTAATTATTAATTAATTTTTGGGCCAAGCGACAGAAGCACTACATGTGAGCACCTAATTAGTAAATTAGCACCTAAGCATGAAATAAGTTGCAAAGTGATTTTCTGTGGGGAGGGGTGCTAATATAAAATTATTACATATTAAACGAATCATGAAATACACCATTACAAAATAAAATTTTGGAAAACTAATCTCTTCTGCTCTTATTTGATTTCTAGCAAAGCAGCTCCAAAACGCAAAATACTTATTTGAATTCGTCAATTAGTATTTTTACTACTTTTGAAAAAAAGAATTTCTACACACACACATTCGATTGTCATAAAAAGTCCACGATCAGTTCTTTTATTATACTCTTCCAGAGCCTTTATAAGTGAACTGAAACAGAAAATCGATTTGAAATTAAACAAAGACATGATAAAGTGATCGTGTTCAAAATAAGTTTCGAGATTGTTTGTAGTACTTCATCAGATTGTGAATAACTAATCATTTGTGATTGTGATCCTTTACTTAATAATTAATCGTTAGCAGCTTGATGATTCATTTTTTTTTTCAAGGATAACTTTTTGACAAGCCAAAAGTCAATATGAATCTAATATTATTGAAATGTCGTTTTTTTCTTCTTAAATAAATTTAAATAAATCATTGCGGTCATCGACGTAATATAATTTATGCAGAGCAAATATATTTTTTATTTTGTGAATAGTAATGAATTAATGATTTACCTAATGAACCTATGGATGGAATTAGTCTTTAAAATGTTATAAACGATTCTAAAGTAATTTCCGAATCTGGATAACAGTTAAATGCGTGGTAGTAGATAATCATGCACTGCAGTAAGCTTGTTGGTTGTACGTAGTAGGGATGGGTATCGAACAACAAAACATCGATTACTGAGAATCGATTACTATTTTTTCTAATTAATCGATACAACAATTAATCGACGCTAAGGAGATCGATTAATCGATTAATTGGCAATTTGAAAAAAGGAACACCAAAATTTTAAATTGTACAATTTACAATTGGACAAAATTAATACAATTATTGTATAATTACTATAATTACAAATTACAAATTGTTGAAAAAATTCTAATCAGTAGTTTCGGAACATTAAACGCAATAAAAATAAAAAAAATTAAAATTTAGATATTTATTATTTACATTCTAGCAATCACAATTCAAGACCAATATTTTTCTTCTACAATCCTTTAAAAATATGTTATTTATTATTACTTATGTAAAGTTTCTCTGGAAAATAATTATTAGGCCAGAAATAAAAATATGAAAAAATCGTGATACAAACATCGATTACCCGATTAATCGAACATAGCAGACATCGATTATTTCGATTAATCGATACCCATCCCTAGTACGTAGGACATTTGTATTTTCTAAGGATTTGTGTTCGTCCTCGTGTTCGACGTTACAGTGATGAAAGGAAACTGGGGGTTATTTTCATCCCAATGGCGTACATGTAACTGTGACTAAATGAATGTTATATTATAGGCAAAGACTATCCTTCCCCCATAGACAGCTACATATTATGTATACCAGTAAATGTACTTTTTGATGTATCCGATAGGGTTCAGTAGCATCGCTCGTTTTGTTGAAGGTATGTTTCAAACCCAAAAAGACGTCCTAACTTTCACTGCCCTTACTAATAATTCCACAGTAGGTCTATTCTTAACCCACAGCAAATAGTAGACAAGTATGTAGGTAGGTAAGTAGGTGCTGCTTCCTTGGTAACGCAGTAAATAATCTTATTATTGAGTGTGTTTTCATAACACATACAAAAAAACAAAAAAAAGCGCGAACTGGCAAACAACCAAATTTGTTGTTGAAATAAATAGCACAATGTATTGACACTTTCTAAATTATCTTGGACGATTGTAGTCAACTGCAGGCACCTCAAAAACGAAAAATTTGAAATCAACGTATCCGTTTTTGATGAGCTGTCTAAGGGGAAGGATAGTCTTTGGTATACGTATAGGTAAGGGAACACCCGACTTAACTGTTTGAGTGTTTTGATTTGTTGCCATTTATGCCATTCATGCAAAATATCTATTTTATTTAAACTTTTAGGATGCAAAATTATTGTCAATATAATATTTTGGCATAGTGCCATTCATATCGGTGTAATTTTTTTAATGGCGAGTAACAATGCATTTCTATTGCCGTGCATTTTGATTTACTTGTCATTTTTAGTTACAGAGTGACTTTTGTATATAGTTATATTCGCGTTAACCAATTGTTTAACTTACGGTCGAAATTACCGAACGTCGATTGCAATGTACAACAATGGCTTAATCTCTAAATTAGAATAATTTTTGGTAACTAGACGGAGATTTTCCGAAAATATTCCGATAGAATAACAATTATGTTGAAATATGTCCTCGTACGAAGTGGAAAGTTTGCAAACAAATATGTAGATATTCAAAAACTTAGATTTTGATTAATTTGGTAATGAAAGTAAACACTATGAAGGAGTCAGTGTATATCAATTTACTGATATAGTGAAAGAACATTTCTAAAAATGTTGTCTATATTTAATTTGGAGTTCTTCATTGTGTTGTTGAATTGTTTGGATATCGCGTTGGCGGTTGTCTAAAAAAAAAGGCGTTCGAAACAATTTTCCTTTTAATTTCTGAATTTTTTGCTATAGGGCGATGTGTAAAAATATCAATTTTGATGAAAAAAGCGCACGCGCCCTTTAAATGTTATTCATTTTGGCGCAGTTTGTGCAGCATGTTAAGCACATGTCAACTGACAATCGCATTTTCATGTCGCCTTTCCTTTCATTCAGTCGTCGCTTGCAATTACTCATGCTAGTGTTTACGTGTCGTGCCAGTAATATTTTTTTAAATTTTTTGGACTTCGAATTTTATTTTTAAGGTAAGTTTTTTATATTTGCTTGTAAAGGTGACAATCGGTGCTTTAAATTCTAAATTCTTTTTGGAGAAGTTCTTAATAATGTAGTAACTGTTCGTTTCAAAAGCGAGAAAATCAATTTGCAATTTGTGCTAAATATTTATGTCCACGTTCTATTTTGATTTTATTTATTCCATTGATACCTGCATTGTTGTATCTATGGTTAAGTAATTGTAGTCTCTGCCTTTATTTACTAAATAGGTATGAAACTTACATTTTTATAGGCGTATCGTATTAGAAGTTTAATGATTAACGTTACTTTGAATGTTCTTAATTGTCGACGTACCTAATGACTAATTGTAAACTACAAATTTGTTTTTCAACTTTTAGCATCTGAAACGTAGTTCATATGGACTTAATATTTGTCTGATTGCAATCGTGTACTTTTAATACATCTGTAAGGATCTGGTAACAATTTTTCTTTTTAACTGTAATAGAAAACGTTTTTCATAACAATCATTCCCATTTTGCAATAGGAAACATATGAAATGACTTATAAAGTCAGTTAGGTATTTTATAAAAATTTCTCATAATGGTATTAAACTTATTACGTTGTTAATAAATTGCCAATTGCTTTTAACAATTAATGCTAATAAGATATTGCTTTCGTAGTTATTTTTTGCTGTAGCTCAAGTGTCAATTTGATAATCGAGTCTATTAATTGAAGCCTGAAATTATTGTTGCATGACCTAGTAACATACCTTTGAAATATTCGAAGACAGGCGACATAAGTATTTGATGAACTGGTTGCCCTATGCCCTTATAATGACTTAAAAATTCCAATTGAATTGTTTTTTCGTTCTATACGTCATACAATTATTATTACTACTCGTGCGTATAGGTTTTCACCTTTGTCTATCAAGTATTTTTTTTTTAATGTTTTAGAGATTGGTATTGATATCTTCCACTATTGACAATACCAATAAAATTTTTCCAGAATTCCCTATATCATGTCTTTTAAAATTTTAAAATCAAAATGAAACGTTACAAAAAATGCCAACTAATTAAGAAATATGTAAAATTTTAACACAAATATTAATGTCCAATTTCAGTTAGTTATCAATGTACTTAATAGTTTTACTTTTTGAATTCGATGGAGCGCATGGCTTAAAAAAAGTTCTGACCTCCAAAAATATGCCAAAACGCGAAGATACTTTATATAAAGCTTTTATATGAAAATTAATTTATTATTGATTAAATATACAGGGTAGTGACATGGACAACGTATGATAGGAGTTTCAATGCAAAATTCTTAATATGCGGTAATTGCGCCCCCTCCCCCCTTTTTTTAAAATATATTAAGGTTTTTTGTATAGAGAAAAATTTTCTGCGCCATCAACGGTTTTCCCGAAACATTAGAAAACTAAAACCGCCATCATAATTAAAATAAAAACCATCAAATTTCATTAGAAAGTACATCGTATTATTAAAATTAACAGAGTTAGTGAGGTTAGAAGCTAGGGGATGATAGTTACAGCTTCTAAAAATAATAACTCGCTAAAAAATGAAGATTCTAAAAAGTTTTTTTGTATTTGTTTATTTTTTATAACAAAGTTATAATAATTGAAAATTTCAATAACAATAACTCAATAAAAAATTTTTTTTACTGTTATTGTATTTACTATTTTATAAATTGCTTTGTATTTTTACCTTTCATTTCCAGGCAGGTATAAATTACTTTACCTGGTACAATATTTGTTGTGGCGGCGACTTTGCTTTTACTATAGAGCTACGTACCAACTGCGCATGCGGCGATGTACTGAATGGACCCTTACGTGTGTTGCTCTTAACGTACATTCAGTTCTATGTATTAGGGATGGGTATCGAACAACAAAACATCGATTACTGAGAATCGATTACTATTTTTTCTAATTAATCGATACAACAATTAATCGACGCTAAAGAGATCGATTAATCGATTAATTTGCAATTTGAAAAAAGGAACACCAAAATTTTAAATTGTACAATTTACAACTGGACAAAATTAATACAATTGTATAATATTACTATAATTACAAATTACAATTGTTGAAAAAATTCTAATCAGTAGTTTCGAAACATTAAACGCAATAAAAATAAAAAAAATTGAAATTTTGATATTTATTATTTACATTCTAGCAATCACAATTCAAGACCAATATTTTTCTTCTACATCCTTTAAAAATAATATGTTATTTATTATGTAAAGTTTCTCTGGAAAATAATTATTAGGTCAGAAATAAAATTGAAAAATATGAAAAAATCGTGATACAAACATCGATTACCCGATTAACCGAACATAGCTAACATCGATTATTTTATAAATACATCGATTATTTCGATTAATCGATACCCATCCCTACTATGTATAGGGTGTCATATGATCATATGAGGCTCAGTTAGATGGCAAATATATTCTAGAGTACAGTAAAAAGTTGAGAGAGAAAGAAAACAATTAACCAAAGAAAGAAAGTAAGAAAGATAGATAGATAGTTTTCAGTAGGTACTCGTTCAAAAAATAACACTGCAATAGACATGCATGTAACTATTTTTATATTTTTATGATAATTAAATTACAATGGTAAAAAATTTAGTAAAAAAACCCACATCTCGATATCTCGAAGTTATGATTCATAAGTGAACATTTTTAAAAATAATTTTTTTTTTATTATAATTGCTTTCTTCTAAGGATTTCGAAAATTGTCAGAGACCTTGCTGATTTCAGTATCATTTAAAAAATTAATTACAAAGTAAATATTTATCAAGTTTTTTCATTACATTATTTGCACATAATATTTTTCAACAACTTTTAAATACTTGCCTAAATTTCGTAATTATGATCTGACTTAACGACTGTATCCTTATTTTCTCTAACTTCATTTCCTCCTCTACTATATATCCAGGTGTCTCTCTTTCTAACCCTAACGTCCATCTGCCATACTATTCTTGCACCTTCTCCAACGTTTTCAACTCTTTCCACCACCACAACCTCATTATCATCATCATCATCATCATCAGAACGCCCTTCACTATTTTTTCGCCCACCCATTTCCATTTCTCCATCTCTTTCCTGAACACTCACCGCCATTCCCCATACCTCCTCCCCCCCCCCCCCACCCTATTCGCCTTCCTTGGCAGTTCTTCAATATGCCCCTCATCTTTATTATCATACCTTATTGTGTATCCCAGCTATTGCTCCTCTCATTTCCTTATCATCTTCCGCTAACACCGCCACATCGTCCGCATGTGCTAGTACTCACACCTTTGACCTTCCTATTACCCCCCCCCCCCTCTTTGCTGCTCTTCTATCTTGTCTTCCAATCCTGCTATGTATAGCGAGAACAGGATCGGGCTTAAAGGGCACCCTTGTCTCAGCCCTTTTTCCGTCCAGAACACTTCCCCCAATTTCCCTTCTCTTCTGGTTCTGCATCTTGTCTCTTCGTATATCTCCTCTATCGCTTCCCCGGGGGTTGAAAAAAAAATTTCTTCGCTATCATTTTTTAAATACTTCAAAAATTCCTGAACAAAATTCGCATTTAAAGGTGTATTTTCTTGGACTATAAATAACTTGAACTCTACAATCACTTCGATAATTTTATTGCCATAACTTACAACCATTTAGGGTATTATGATGGTTGCATACTATTAATGGTACGGCGCGCGGCGTTTAGTCATGAATCATGATAGTGACTATGTCAAGAGATTATGATGAAATCTAGAGTCAAGATTTATGTTTACGTTTTATGTTGTGTAAAAGAAAGTAGGAAAGATTTCACACACATCGACAAAATTAGAATGCCTAACATCAGTGAAAAGATACCACCACCAGCTAAATATAAATTATGTGGATACAGATATTTTTGTCGTATTTTTGTGAAAGAGTCATAGGGGAAGACTTGAGGATGAAATCGATCTCTTTAACGCAATTACTTATTGTGGTGGGTGAACCATTTATAAATCAGTTAAAAACGTTATTAGTATTTGTAATTCTGAAATGTGGCAGTTATTTCAAAACGTATTTTGAAACAGTTCAAAATAAAGGTATAATTCCCAACGTGTCGATTTAACAATTTTGCTGTATTCAAACTTAAACAAAAAAATTGGATCAGGTTCAACAATATATATATTTTTTTATTTTCCCACGCAAGGAATTTAGTAAAAATGACGGATAGAGTTATATAATGTTTTAAAAAACATAATATATCTTGTAGAAAAATTGACAACCAATAACACAATGTTTTACGTTGCTTTCATTATTAGGCGTGTAAAATTAACAGTAATTTAAAATGGATCCGAGGTCATTTTTATATGAACAAATATGTACTAGAATAATATAACTACTTACTGAGTAAATCATGTCTATGAAATTACAAATAATATCAATTACGGAGATAATAGTTTTACGTAAAGTGAAACAAAAATAGTTGAACAACGAACTTGTTAGGGGCCCCTTTATATTTTCGTTTTGCCTCGCGGCTTAAAATTCTAACTATGCGTCACTGACCCAGACTGATCCCTGATGTTCTAAAGAGTAAGAAAAAAAACCTACCATTAGATTGCTTTATTTAATTTACGTCACTTTTTTTAAACGTAATTTATCTTTCTCTTGTTGTAATTAGTGCTGGAGATAGAACTATATTTTTACGGAATAATTCAAGAATGTCACAACGTGAGAAGATAATGTACGTTCCTTAATATTTTAAATTACATAATTAATCAATTAATTAACTTTTTCTGACTAGGTAGATTGGTGTTAAAATTCGAAAATTTCCTTATACTGTAGGCACTTTACAACTGCTTTCATTCACCTTTCCGTCGAATTTTTTGTAAGCATTTTTTTATTGGTATCTATTTTTCTAACGAATAAACGGTACAAAAAAATTCTCTCGTCATTTTTGGGTAAATTAAACAAATCCTTCAATTAAGAATTTAATTACAAATTAATTAAACGGTAAATTTTTACGTTGTATTAGTGGAAAGTCAAATAAGACTAAAATAATTGATCTCGAGACAATATTATTAATTTATTGTGAAACGTGCTATGTTTATTGGAATCCGTAAACATTTAAGAAGTTTGTGAATTAGCAATGATCATATATTTCCTGCCGTTAGCCACTATTTTAATAAAAGAGTAGAAACTGAGGAAATGTTACCAAATTTCTACCATTTCATTATATGGCCAACAATTTGTTTTACAAACACTGGATTGATTATATGTAAACAAATTAAACATCATATTACGCGTGGTATGTATACCTAATCAGTTCTGTTCTTGTTTAAATATTGTTTTGTAAAATGGTCTTCAAATCTTCGAACCTTCCTAACCACATTGAAACCAATTTCATAATTAGTAGTTAGCATAGAAATGTATTTAACTTGGGTGGGGCTAAATTAACGGTAAGCTGTCCCCCTCTCCCTAGTTAATTAATAAAATTAACATTCGAATATATTTTCTGTATATAAAAAGCGTCTCATAATTAAGTGCTTTTATTAGAAATGAAATAAATACGTGATTTATACTAGAAAAATGGATTGTAGGGTTGGTGGGTCCCGCGGCTGAGGGCTAAGTATAATTTTTTTTTAACTTAATGGTGAAAAAATGTAACTGAAAATAGTTTTTTTACTTTTCCTCTGCCGTGGATGACTCTTTGAATATTTGATCCTTTATGGGCGTACTGTTTAATTACAAAAACGTCTGCCCTTAAAATATGAGATTTCGTTTATTTCTTGTACGCTATTAAAATGTTTTTCAAAGTACTTATGGTATAGGGTTTTACAGTATCGTAAAATTGTAGAATGATTACTTTTAAACTGGTTTTCCTTAATAAATATCTAATATACCCCTACATTTTTTTCTGTCAAGGTATGACCACTTTGTTGTTGTTTATTAAAAAAACGGATAGAGGTTTCAGCTTATGCCTTTCATACTTCTCCCTCTTTAGGAAAGATTAAAGCAGTTTGCTCCTTTTTTGAAATAGGGAAGGGATTTTTTAAACATTTTTGTTGTTATTAAGGTATTCCCTCGGGTATCCCTTTGCATATTATTTTCAAAACAACCACTGAACTTTAAGGCGTATCGTGTGACGTAAAAGTAAGCACCGGCAATGTGCATTTGATGTGTTCCTGCCAAAAGGATTTACAGGATGTACCTACACTAAGAAAATCCCTTGAACCTTACTATTTCACTTTAAAATATTAGCTTTCCAATATGCCAAAACAGTTGTACAATCAATCTTGACGATCCTTGCACCTTTATTATGTATGATCTTTGTAGTCTCGTCTAGTATAAAGTCTGGAGCATGTGAAGGGTCGAATCTTTTGTGGTTTTTAATATTAATAAACTACTTACCTGATTGTTTCAAGTAGTAAAGGCAGTCCAAATAGAATGAAATGGTGCTGTCTTACATTAAGGAGGTATGGTTATTGCATTATTATACAGTACAGCTTCACACATTTTTATTTGGGTCACCGTACATATAATAAAATCCTCTTTTCTAAAACATTAATCAATTCATTCATATTTATCAAGAAAAGTATTGGTCCTAAATTAGTTCCTTGTGGCGTACCAAAAGTTATAAAATGCTCAATCGTACCTATTGTGAAAAATCAATCGTATACGATGTTTCAATAAATTGCGACGACGTATTTTCCTTTGCCTAGACGCCCTAGACTACTACTTTTTACTCAGTAGTTTTCCTTTGTTGAACCCAACTTGATTCTGATTGATAAATGCCGTCATATTTTATGAAGTAGCTTATCACGCATGTTTACTTCATTATTTATTAGATTACGGAAGTTCAATTACTGTAAAGTTCTCTTAGTTAGCTATTCACGGTCCTTTTCCTTATTTCCTTCCTTATTACTTTCTGGTATTCTTTTCAATACCATTATTTATTACATCTTCATCTTCTTCCAGTTGTCAGTTTTTTTTCTATTAATTAGTCCTATTTTCTTACCATTTATCTACAACAGCGTTGACTTTTAGTTGGAATTAGTAGGAATTAATTAATTAAGGTACACAAGTACGATTGTTTACCTTAATTAATCAACGGCCATCGAGACCTTTAATAATAAATTTATTGTATTTTTTAATTCATTCAACATGGCCGTTGTTTAATTAAGGTAAACATTCATGATTGTTTACCTTAATTACTCAACGGCCATCGAGGCCTTTAATCATAAATTTATTGAATTTTTTAATTGATTCAACATATAACTTCAGTTTTCTTGGTTATTTATAATAATAATAATAATAAATCGTCTTTATTGAAATATATCAATGTTGTAAAAGAAAGGTTTAAATTAAAGCATAAAATTAAAAACGATGAGCCAATTAATTCACAATAAATGACCGACATGAGGCGAAGTTTAGCTAAAGCTATTCCACCACTTAACCCCATTTATTTTAATGTGTTGGTTTTCCCCCTTATGCTTTCATCCTTCATTTAATTTTATTGGCTTGAAAATGAAATCGGTATGATTCCGAAACATGTCGCCATCGCCCTAAATTTATTCAATTTTTTCGCTTTACTCATTTCGATGTTCACAAGATATTGAACAAGGATTGAGTCTACGTCAACTTTTAACCCTAGTTGGTTTGCATTGCCATTAGTTTAATTACTTCTATAAAAAAATAACATAACTTTGATTTCATTTTTTCATTATTAAATCATTAAGGGGAGGTTGTGAGACTTTTATTTTAATATTATAACCAAAGAGTATCTAAAATTAACAAAGAGTAATATACTCTTTGTTATAACCTATACCCTCTTTGAGAGTATGGAACCGTTCAGACATTCAAGATGCTCATTTTACGTTGAAACAATGGTTCACATGTCAAATGCTCTTCTTATTTTAATTGTCATGGCAATTGTATTCTCTATGTAAGCAAGCGTACTTTTTGTGTAAAATTCTCCACTTTTCATGCGAAATTCTCAGTTCTGAGCGCAGTGCAAATTAGTTTTTCTAAAACTGCCTTAGAAAACATTACTTTCTTTAATAAAATGTGTGAAGATTTTCGTCTCTAGAGATGAAAGTAATGCATCATAATTTACCTTGGATTATTGAAGATGTTATCTGCATTGTGGTTTGTTATGTATTACGTAATTTCACGTTTCCTTGTTAGCTTTTAGTTTTGTGTTTGATTGCTCCTTTTTTAATTATCATTTTGCAAATTTCAAATAAAGGATTTTTGGATTAATTGTTACTTAATTACTCAGCTCATTGAGTACTTAAAGACAATTAAATAATAAAAAAAAAGCCGATTTTTTGTTTGGATTTGAAAGTAAAAATATGGTACGGTTTTCTACGGTTTGATTGATAAATTAATACTATGTCCAGACGAGCATTCAAGGAAATTCTAAAATGATTAGTAACAAACAACAATCATAAAGTGTATTTTTAATGAAGACCTTGACAATTTGACTATTATAATGGAATTATTAAAACATGGTAACAACAAAGGTGTTTGCTAACAATGAAATGAAAAAATCGGCAATGAATTAAAGTATGTACAAACTTTCAAGGGCGCCGCCAGAAAATTTTTCCAGGGGGGCAAGTACTATTGGGGGTTCGTGAATCGTGGCTCTGTCGTTTTTTCAAGATTTCGTACAAAATTTATTTTTATTTTTAATAACTTTGGCTTTTTTCTTTTTTCCGGCGGCGCCCTTGCAAACGTTATACACTTCTTCCAGTACTATCATCGTTCTCTGAACATACATGTTTCGTCATGAATTAACGGTATATTTAAAGTATTTTTTATCTGAATATGAGTAGTTTCTTCCGAAAATTCTTAAATGGTCGATGAAGTACATAAAGCCAGTTTAACTTGCTAGTTACATAAGATAGTGTTCATGTTGACACAGGCTTTATGAACATTTCATTGTAATATATTAAGGGGATAGTATTCATAAATACCGATATAGCTATTTTACAGAGATAATCAAATAATATTAATTTTGGAAAATCCATAAATAAAGACAATAGGTTTTTACACATTTTCCAGAAAACGAATAAGAATTTTGAATCCATTCTTGAATAACTTTATAAATCACACTGTTCTCTAAGTCATTTAATAATATGATCATATAACAATTTTAATGAGAACTCATAATTAAAAGTCGTTATTTTAATTAGGAGTTCTCATTAAAATTGTTATATTGATCTAGTGACTTGAGATAAGGTGATCACTGATCAGTGATCAATGATCATATTATTAAATGACCTGTAGAACGATGTGAGTTATAAAGTATTCAAGAATGGATTCAAAATTCTTATTCGTTTTCTGGAAAATGTGTAAAAACCTATTTTCTTTATTTATGGATTTAATTTCAAAATAAATTTTTTTTTGATACGATTAATAATCAGGAATGTAATACAATCGCAAGCGCGTTTCCAACATTAATATTATTCGATTATTTCTGTAAAATAGCTATATCGGTAGGTATTTATGAATACTATCCCCTTAATACCAGCTTTAGGGGTTACAATACCGGAAGAAATTTTAAATACCGGTTTTCGGTATTCAATCAAGTGAATCCCGAGATCCCGGTATTGATATTGGCATTAACTTTTTTACTGCTGAAACTATAAAATAAAAATAAAAAACGCATAGCTTAGAAATTCAAAGTTCAAAATTCCAAATTCAAAGTATTCAAAGATACAAATATAAAATGTAAATTAAAAAAATTCACAAAAAATCCAAAAATTTCGTATTCAAATTATAAATTTTGAAATAAAAAATTGAAACACAAAATATTAACGCTAATGAATCTTAAATTATAATTTGAAAATTCGAAACGCAAAAAATTACTGCTATTTAAAATTAAATAGTTTAACTTAAATAAAATTCAATATTGAAATTGGAAATAATAAACTCGCAATTATAATTTTGTAAATCCATAGTTCAAAAATTAAAACGTAATAAAGAAAAATTGGCAATATCATTTGAAAAATCAAGTTACCGTTTATAGAGGATGGGGGGGGGGGGGGTTTGTAGATTGGAAGAAAGCCCCCCTGATCCTAATTTTATTTACAATACAAACACATTTTCTATCGGAACCATTGTTGCGGATGATGTAGTTGTGGCACAATGCACAATAAAGTTTATTATAAGTAAAACAATGCTTAATTGTATTTATATACTTATTGTATAAGCTTGATTTAATAATTGATTAACAAGTGAATTTACATTAAAAGTATGAGTAAGAATCCCGTAAATATTGGAGTAAGAATCTCGTAAAAATTATAGTAAGAATCTTTTTAAAATTATAGTACGAAATCTCGTAGACATTGGAGTAAGAATCGTCTTGAAATGCATATTACACCGTACTTAATAGATCGGAACAAAAATAGGGTGGAAAATACAATATTCTGATTGGTGGGAACTTATATTCATGCAATCTGAGAACTAATCGGTAACACGTACTTAAGTATGATTGACGTTTTTTAACAAAGGGTAGATTGCAACAAAAAATTAAAATTAATTATGTTAAGTATCGAACAACCATGTCCATTCTTTATTTTATTTTTTTTGAAATAAAATCTTCCCTGAAATCTTCCCGCGTACCACCAGTGGTACGCGTACCACCGGTTGGGAACCCCTGGCTTTACACCATCCTTCTATCTTGGCTATCGGCATTGATTATATACTTCGTGTTCTATAATCAATGCTATCGGTTGAATGTGAATGTTTAGTCTGAAGAATGGCATAAATATAACTCCTCAAGTTAGTTAGCGAGAAAACATAAACAAATTTAAAGTACGATATTGTCGTGTAAATAAATGTTAAAGGTTGATGATAATTAATAATTAAAACTAATTTATGAGAAAATATCTAACCTAAATAATTATAAACATTGAAGTTTGGAAGAGTTTGTTGAATGATGAGTAACTGTGTTATCTTAAAGTAAACTAATATAATATCAACTATCGAAACTTAAATAATACAATAATGATAATTTACTGTACTTGATTAATTTGGGAAAACGTCTGACGTAATGTTTGTCTTATTCAGTTCAACTGAGTCACGCTGTATATAGGTATTACAAAAAGAAAATATTACCGGATGCTGTAGGTCTCTGCACCAAATAATTTATTGTGGACGGCTCTGATTTTTTTTGTATAGTGCAACTTGGAATTATCTTTATAACGAAATATTATACCCATAAAATTAATTTTCATTTAATTGACTGTGAGAGCAATCAATAAAACTCGGTTTCCCCAGGAAAAATTAAGTTCTTTTAAAAGTTTAAATCTTCACCTTCATTTATTGTAGCAAAAAGTTGTCGGTATCTCTTTGTTGAAATAAAAAGAATGCAGTTTTTGTATAATTATACAACGATTATTTTTACTAATCACGATTTTAGATGAAGCCCGTGTTGCTTCTTCGTTTCGAAGTTTATATATATATCGCGCTTTTTCCAATCCCAATCATGTTGGAACACACTTTACGTCACTTTACGCCATTTGTCTTGTAGTATTCTTAGTATAGGGGGAAATTAAAAAAATCGAATCACTTACCTATACCATTAAACGTTGTGGACCGTTTTTCGACGAGAAAGGTATCAACAATTTGTTTGCAGTGGAGTGTAACCTTGTTCCGTTGCAAAATTAATATCTGAGAGTCAGACTGAAATTTATCCAGGAGATGAAACTTGTTATGGTTTGTGTTGTTTGTGATCTGGTACGACAATTTATTATATCATACCTTGTAATTGTGATGGATTCCCTCTCCTAAGTGGCAGAGCATCGTCTTTTTGCTACAATCAATTCGTTGATAAAAGCTCATTCATAACTTGCACAAAATGTCGATTTTTGTGGACTCTGGATTATCTTATTTTTCGCAAAAGCCCATATCAACTCATGTAACCATATCAGTTGTACATCTGGTCGTATTTCTTTTAGAATAACCTCTAACCCTTTTTGCGAATTTGTCAAAAAAGGTTTTCCGAGAGCAATAAGGACAGATTTAGTTACATTTTGAAACTGAGTCGCATATGGTGGAAGTGGAAGTCCATGCCGTGGTTAGGTTTCTCGTGGAAGGTTTTATCATCGTGCTTGATCAATAACAATTGCTGATTTCTGTCGTAGGGCCACCTATACTTTTTGAAATCATTCTTCAAAATGTTGCACGTTCATATCATTGTGGTAATCCTATGTTCCTTTCTGACAAACGAAACAAAGTTCACTTTCTTGTAAAAATTCATCTTCGCTCTCTAGATGTAAAATGATCACTCGTTTTTCTGCTCCAGATAGAGTTTGAACCCACTACGCCATCCAAAAATCTCCAGCCAATTGGAGACTACGTTTTCCTGCCGTTCAGTATAAAAAATCTTATACCCAGTGGAGCGTGGATTTCTTATATTTTTTAAATAGACATTACGAGATGGTGCTACAGCAACAAACTCCATTAAAACAGGTTCCTTTTGGAGCTTTTTGAAGTGAACCCCTAGTTTATGGATTATTCTTCGCAGTGTAGTAATGCACATTTATGGAAACCCGTTCAGATTTGTCCTTAACGCTTTGTATTTGTCAGAAATTGGTTATATGAAGTTAGCGCCCAACTTCAAAAAATTAAAAAAATGTTTACATTATAGGTTTGTACCCGTTTGTACCATATTTTGTTTCGTTTGTACCTCAAGGGTTAAAATGTTATGGATGGGTGAAAAAATCGCCAGCGCCAAACTTTAAGATATTTGAAAATGGCCAACGTCATTCGAATGAGAATCGTTTGTACCCGTTTGTACTTACTTCTTCTCAAATCGTTTGTATCGCGAGGGAACCGTAAGTACAGAATTTACAAAATATTACAGGAGGTAATTTCGTCAATTTTTGAGATATGTGAAATCGGTCATCGCGCTTCGAAAGAGAATCGTTTGTATCCGTTTGCTTTGCTTTGCAAATAAATCTAATAAAACGTTTATTTGAAAACTAAGTAAATATAAATTATAAACGGAGGTACACGCGATTCTCGCGTTTTGCGTGCTTTGGGGGGAGGGGGTATCTGTGATTGTAGGTTGTAATAGTTTTTGTTTTAAAATATCACACCTTATTGAGCTGGCTTAGTTGCTTGAAAAAAGAAAAAAAATTACATTTTTGCACCTTTTCAGATTTTTGACCCTGTAGGTATCTGTAATTTAGCAAGTTATTAAAGTAACTAAAATAAAGGATTACATTTACTTACATTTGACGTAAAAATCACAAAAATGGGTTGATATTTGGTAAAGATATACGAATTCGTTCCTACCTACTTATAGTACATTTTTACAAATTATTTAAAAAAATGTAAAATGCAAATTTTTTGGAATAGATTTGAGACCAAAAATACATAATGGCCCTTTCACAATGTTAATTACGTCTTTGCACATAGTCTTTGCCCAAAAATTAACGAAAATATAACAAATTCCGTGTGAACTTCATAAGGATAGTTTAGAATGAATTTTGAATGTAAAAGAACTCAATTTCGACACTGGCAACTTTTTGGGAATACGAATGGCCTTAGGGAGAACGTTGTTTTAACATTGATCTTTAACTATAGTAAAACTAAAAATACCATAAAACATAAAATGTACAAATAGAAGCTGGTTTAACGTTGCATAACATCTGTTTTATAGAAAGACCTTCTCTACCTTAAACAGTTTCAAATTTTTGTTTATTTTACTAACTAAAGGCCTCATTTACACGTATATGTACAGCAGTAAATATGGATTTTACTTCCTCTTAATTACAATATAAGTTGTATATTTAGAAGTATAGTCAAAGTATAGTGTAACGTAACAATACACTTGCCACCTACTTTCATCAATAGATATTAAGTTAAATATGCAGACAAAAACATTTTTCTCGGTGAAAACATTCGACTATATATGTTACCTACGACATCGTCCATCGTTCAAAATCTCTAAATTCGAAATAAGCACACCAACATGTACAGGGTGTACAACTAAGAAAGGAGGTCGGCCATAACTCAGAATCTAGTGAGATAGAACAGTGAAATAAAAAATCTTATGATAAATGTGCCCAAGAGAAAATGCTGGAAATTATTTTCAATTTCCTACCATTGCCGCCAGAGGGCGTTTCACTGATTTCAATTTGAAATTCCCATTTTTTGGGCAATTTCCCTCGGTAAAGTATTTAAAAAAATATATTCGTTGTAAACTAGTGATCAATGTGTAAAACTTTGTTTAATGAATTTTTGCGATTGCTGTCAAAATAAAGGGAGGGGGAACTAAATTATGTGTTACTAGAAAAAACCGTGTAACTTCGAAACGGGTTGCTTGAATTTGTCAAGATTGGTCTCGATGAAAAGACAATACAGTAAAACCTCGATATAACGGACTAATTGGGGGGAGGGGGTGTCCGTAAAAGCCGAAAGTCCGTTATATAAAAATAAGTTTAAAATAAATCAAAAAACCTACGCTAAGCAAGTAAGTGAGCATCAGAGAAATGTTATACCTACGTTAGTAGTAGGGATAACATTTCTCTGGTAAGCATTATTCTCCGCGTTATCAACCTGCCGTACTGAAAACGCTGAAAACGCAAGAAATGTAGGTCAATGTACAGTAAAAGGAAGGTAATCCGTTTGAACTGAGGAATGAAAGGCACGCTTAATTACATGACGTATTTTTATTTTTATTTTCTTGAAATAAATTTGTGTTTTTGTAGTAAAATTTGTTCTTTTATGTATAATATCAACAGGACTTTTTAAATTTTTTACCGGATTTTTTGTCCGTTATATCCGAAGTCCGTTAAATAGAGGTCCGTTATATCGAGGTTTTACTGTACTTGATATTACCAAAAAAATTCAAAACCATAACAATTTCTTATCTCCGTCTACCAATAGAGGGCGCAACTTGTTGAAGGAACAAAACGGTCGACTTTTCTAAAAAAATTCAAATGGTACCAAATATTGTTTTCACTGCTTTTATAAATTTATTATAAATTATAAATTTATAATAGCTTTGGTTTTAAAATATCACATCCGCATTCGTCAGGATTCGGCGACTGTCGGAAAAGTGCACAGCAACACAAACATATACACATCTTTCGGTTATTATATGTACAGACTGTTTCAAATTAACTCGGCACTATTGCTATCTTTGTTATTACTGATTTTACAAAGTAGGTTAAATTAGCAAAGTAGTAGTGTTTTTAGTGCTGATTAATATGCAATTAATTAAAAAACAATTGAATAACGCATTTTCGAGAAAATCACAAATTTAGTACTTTTTTAATGGAACACTCTGTATATTTTTATTGTAAACGAAAGAGAAATGAATTCTCGACAAAAATTCTTATACACTCTTACATCAAAATACTGAAGATAAAGTAGATATTGACAACTACATTATTTAATTAAGGTATCCGTGACCTTCCAATACATCAATTATTTAACTTTTCAAAATTACATTAAATGTTCAAAAATACCACAATTTTCATGAATGCACATTATAGGTCTCCTATGAAAGCTCCTTGTAGCATTCGATATACTTCTACCGTCAGTTGAATGAATACAACACGATTGCTATTCTCTAATTCGGCTACATTGGCGTATATTCTTTCACAAACCTTATTTTTAACGTACCCGCAAAGGAAAAAATCTAATGGCGACAAGTCGGGTGAACGAGGTGGCCACTTAATGAGACCTTTTGTAGTCATCCAGCGGTCTACAAAAAGTCTTTGCAGGCTTTGCAGCATTGCTCCAAGTTCACGGAAATTATGAGCTGGAGCTCCATCTTGCTGGAAATAAATGATTTGGGATCTTCTAAATTAACATCATGTAGATATTCTGCCAAAACTTCTTCTTCTTCCATAAGGGTAATATATCTTGCTCCCGTAAGCGATCCAGAATAAAACAGAGGACCAACTACACTATACTACCAATCAAACCACACCATACATTAATTTAAACTAAACTTGGTTTGTGGATGTGATGGATAAGTTAACATCGGATTTTCTCGGGACCAGTAATGCATGTTTTTACATTCCAGAATTGGAAAAAATTGATTAAATAATACAGTTGTCAATATCTACTTTATTTTAAGTATTTTGATGTAAGAGTGTATAAGAATTTTTGTCAAGAATTCATATCTCTTTCGTTTACAATAAAAATATACAGGGTGTTCCATTAAAAAAGTACTAAATTTATGATTTTCTCGAAAATGCGTTATTCAATTGTTTTTTTATTAATTGCATATTAATCAGCACTAAAAACACTACTACTTTGCTAATTTAACCTACTTTGTAAAATCAATAATAACAAAGATAGCAATAGTGCCGAGTTAATTTGAAACAGTCTGTATAGTGATAATTTGAAGTATGGCTAGCTCCTCATAAACATAAAAAATTTTTTATTTGAAACAAATAATTCCATCTAATCGAAATGATTTTTATTATTAATAAATAAATAAAGATTAATTAATAATAAAAATAATTCTTAATCGATAATAAATATGTAATTACAATCTTGGATCAAAAATCACTCCAAAATTTGATAAAATTGTAATTATTTCATTAAAGTAAAATTCTCCTCATAAACATAAAAAATTTTTTATTTGAAACAAATAATTCCATCTAATCGAAATGATTTTTATTATTAATAAATAAATAAAGATTAATTAATAATAAAAATAATTCTTAATCGATAATAAATATGTAATTACAATCTTGGATCAAAAATCACTCCAAAATTTGATAAAATTGTAATTATTTCATTAAAGTAAAATTGACTAACTTATCATTGTTAAAAACAATAAATTAACTTAAAACTATAATAAGAAATAATTAATATTTAAAAACAATGTAAAACTTAAAATATAAATAATCTGAAAATCACAATTTAATTCCCTTGCCTCTCAAGTTTTGTAATTTATTGTTTAAAATAAATTAATGTGGATATTTTTTTTGGATAACCGGATTTTATAATTCAATCAATCTGTAAAAGATAGTTAAATTTATGTATTTCATATGATCATCGCACGAGTATTCAAAAATATACAGAGTTGCCCACTTGCCCTTCGTTCTTCGATAGTACCTTTAATATTAATTTTAGGACAAAAGGTGAAGAGACATTTCTTATTCAGATGTTCCTTGTTTACAACCTAAAAATATTTTCAGGCCCGCACTGCTCTCGGTTTCGTCTGTATAGGATCGTTTAAATGGAACACCCTACAGATTTCTATATTTTTGAAATCCATATTCGATTCTAGACCAAGTTTGTTTAGCCTTTCACCTACTTAAGTCAACTCATTTATGAGAAAATAAATGTTTTTTATAAATTGTCGTGGAAATCAACAATCAGTAAAAAAAATCATAACAATTCAATCATTGGCAACAGAGCAACAAAATTTGAGATTATCATAAAGAAAAGAGCGTTTTATTTTGTTGATTTTGAACGAAATTTGTTGCGTACAGAATTTTTTCTAACGACCACAGAACAACTGCCAAAAGTCGACTATTTTAAATAGATCACCCTGTATATTTTTTCATGAATGAACTCCTTTTTAAGTTAGCTTTAATTTTTGTTAAATATATCCTATATCTAAAGGTAATAGTTTCCCAGATAATAACTTTATTTTGAATTATTTTGTTTTATTTCCCAATTCTGAAAATAAAAGCTTAGCTTACAAATTAGGCGTTTAGAGATACCTTACAAATTTGCAAAATGTCTCGGCAGAATTTGTTTAAACGATCGTATCTTCAACATTTTTAAGATACAAACGTGTATACAAGAGTACAAACGATTCTCTTTCGAATGGCGTTGGCCGTTTTCAAATATCTTAAAGTTGGGCGCTGGCGATTTTTTCACCCATCCATAACTTTTTAACCCTTATGGTACAAACGGGTACAAACCTATAGTGTAAACATTTTTTATAATTTTTTGAAGTTGGGCGCTAACTTCATATAGGTTTGACGATTGATGGCCGTGTACCATAATTAATTAATACTCAATTGATTTACATATAATTTATGGGACAAATGGAACAATGTTAGTAAACATTCCATGCCTCATAAATAATTTAAGTTGTTATTTGAAAAACGAATTAGTTTGCCGTACAAGGTTGATCCAACTTCTTTTATTACTTAAATCCTTTTGTTTACGGGGACTGAATAGGGTATTGTAGATGTACTATTGCTACAGCTACTAATCAATCAAATCTGTGATGTAAGAAGTAAATAGACAAGTTTTTGGACGTACTTTATACGAATCAACTTATTCGTTTTGGCACGTACTTGTTTCCTTATTTGTCACTTTTCCTGTACATAAAATTATTTTTATTTTAACTTATAAAACTTAAAAGAAATATTGCCGTTGCACGAATTTGAAAGTAGATTTCGTCAAATCTTATTTTTGAACGTGATTTTTTTATTTAAGAAAATAGATCTAAAAATTATAGATAGGATGTGCTGGAAGAAAAGCAGAATCATAACCAAGATCGTATGTAGACGTATGAAACAATATAATTGGGATATGTAGTGAAGTGTATTGAGATAAAAGCCAAGGAGGAATAGAAGTACTGCGTAAATTGCGGTAATAGGAGTAAAAACGACGCAGAAATATAGTAAAACAGGTGGAAATAATTAACCTTTACACTTATCATAGTAGTAATAAGTGAAACAGCAGTTTCATTGACACAATTTCGCAGTAAACGCCTGTAATTTGATAGCTTTGTCCGCCATAGTATTGATCTAGAACTAGAAGAATCGTTAGCTTTTTGGAAGTTACTGCAGTGTTTGGAACCTTGACTCAATTGCAAAATAGGTCAATGTATTCATGAAAAAAAATACGAACTTATACTTTGTATTATTTTCGTTTTAAAATTTATTGGTGGGGTATAAAAATCCAAACAGGAAACGGATTATGAGTTAATTGGCCGTTACGCTCAAAAAAATTTAATCCATCAACCTTGTGTATTTCAGTTAGTGTATCGAGAGAATTAATTGATCTCGTTAATCTGTATTCGTAAACGGAAAAGTAACGATTGTTGACGGATTTTGGCAGCGTAATGACGCAAATATCGTTCCGGAGGTAAAATTTTTTTTTTGTATATCAAACCAGTTATTCAACATTGTAGATCTTATAAGAAGGATGACTGTCAACTACTACTATAGTAATAATTATTTATAGTCGCTACTAGATGGATTTATTTTATTTTCTACACCTATATTTTTGTAAAATCGATATTCGCGAATCTTTACAACGTAAGGTCAGCGTACTCGTTTTCGGGTTGTTATATTGTGTGGCACGATGTGTAGTCCGGCTAAATGCCAATGGATAATTTTATACTTTAATAGTAAAATAGTGTAACGTGTTTAAAATTATATTCTCATTTGTAAAATTGTTCTTATCATTAGTTTATTAACACAAAATTTATGAATGGTAGGTGTGTAGTAAATTCCAAGTATTCATTGACTGCATTCTTTTTTATGTCGCAATTAACACGTTTGACTAGAATACAACCTCCAAAATGTATAATTAACTCCAACTTTTGTTTCAGATGATATCTGATGACGGTACGGAAGAATTGGAGAAATTTTCTGCGCCTCTTCTATAATTAACATGTTCAGATTGATGAAAGAACGTCATAATACCTGTTCATTGCGGCGTGGTCTTCCGTGGCATAATTTTGGAACGTACCTTGTTCGGGCCTCCGATAGAAGGCCCATGTTTGACTATCATCGCCACTAATGGCCACAACCGGCTTCTTTGCAGCCCAACAGTGGCGCTTCTTATGGTGCTTCCGAAAACCAAAGGGCGCTGGCTGTAGTTGGATAGTATTAGGTTGGGTTATTTTAATTATCTTCTTCGGATTAACCACGGGTATAGTTGGCCAAAAACGTTTTCGACAAGATACAAAATTGGAAAATGATCCCGAGGTAGAAGGAAAGAGTAAGTATTCACTAAATTTAGATAGTAGGTATTTTCTGTGTACAGGTGACAAGAAAATTTGGCTCTATTATTTTTTCAGTCAAACAATTTTCGTTCTTTATATTGTATTCACGAGGAAATCTCGTTTGGTTTTATAAAAAAAAATTTTTAAAATATTAGGGCACTTACTAGAAAAGCACGTGTAAACTTATCATAAAGTTAACAAAAATTAATTAGTAGGTACAGTACACAAAATTTAAGACACGAAATACTCTTATTACATTTTTTAGAGAGAACGACTCCTTGCATGCAAACCCGCATCAATTTAGCATTTCAGCACACCACTAAATCGTAAAAAAATAAGTTTTGTTTGTAAAGTTATATTTAAATCAGAGTAATTCACGATAAAAATATGTAGGCATACACACAGTGTTCCAAAAGTATGGAATATCCTTGTAATTATCATCTGTCAGTAGTTCGTAAACAGTACTGGGCTCGTACGGATGCCAATTTTCTTTCTTTAAAAATCGGTGTACCTACATTAGATTTATGCATATCACAATTTCTTGGAAATTGGCGAATAGAAACGCCTGGGTTTTCCACGGCAACCAACATCACATTCTCATTTCACTCGTTAGTTGTTGCTGCGATTATTCCCGTCCTTGGAAAAGCTTTGACAGATACCGTTTCTTGAATTTTATGGAAAACCTTGCTTACCGTGGACTGTGAAATGTTGTATTCAGTGTGCAAGAAGAATTTCCAAGTAATATCAGTAAGGTATCTTCAATATAATCCTCGCCAGGAGTGTTTACCGCTACGTCATCACATACAATCATATGGTGTAATATGAAAAACATGAATCAAAATTGTACTATATTAGTCAAATGAGAATTAAATTGATATGCATATAAAAGAAATTAAATTCGCGTTTATAGGTTTATTCTTTCTATAACATTTGCTTATTCAATACCGTATGTCGATTTCGTCAAATGCACTACGAATGTTCACCATCCTTATTGAATTCACTGTTTTATATGAGAAGACAGTATTAATAAATTGGATAGCTAGATTCATACATTAATGACGTAGCGGTAAACACTCCTGGCGAGGATTATAAATAAAAATTAAACACGCTATCAATTAAGTTGGCTTACCTATCTGTTGCACTTTTGCTTTAAAAAATAAAAAAAGTAAAAATGCTATGTGATGAGAAATTAAAACCCAAATAACTTTTACTTGAAACTTGAAACATTTTCCCATAAAATGGATATTTACAAAGAATATACGATTTCCATATTTTTGGGACACTGTATACAACGTACCCAAGGTAAGGATGAGCAATGGGGATCTTGAAAACGATAAGAGATACGAAGGCGGTTAAATTAGAGAAAGTTGTATAATTTAGGGCATGTTCACATGTAGCTTGCAACAGATCATTATTGTTTATCGTTTCCGGGATTCAAAACAAAATGCGATTTTTGGGTTTTTCTTTTACCGTAGTTCCTTCCTTTATTTTGGGTCATTCCATACCAAGTAACCAACCCTAGTTTGTATGGTCTCCATTCGTTATAAAAAATGCTATCGAATACAGGGTGTTTCATTGGTTGCGGCGATATAAAAAAATAATGTTAATGATGGTTTAGACGAAACGTCGAATAAAAAATTTGAAAACTACCATTTTTTCCATAAATGATTACTTCTTGTTATTAATTTCATTTTTAATTAAGTTATGATCCCATATCTAATTATCAACTACAACAAAAAAAATCATGGCCTACTAGAATGCAAACAAAAACTATTTCCATACAAATTTTAGAGAAAAATCTTAATAACTTTTTAATCGTTGATTTTGGACATCTATTACGCATAGTTTTTGGTAGAAAATGAAAAGTTATTCAACATAGAATAAAAACATACAGGGTGTTCCATTTAAGTTAAGTGAGTTTTTTATGTCTGAAAAATATAAAATATGAATCCTTTTTTTAAACACCCTGTACAAAATATCGAAATCCTACATAGTGCACATGAAAGCCTTAAAGGTCAAGATAAATCCATATAAATTAGTGTTACTGAAAGTAAATTGGTTACCGTGTTATTAGGGGTTGTTTAAATTGAATATTTTCCTTAAAATCACAATTTTCTCAAAATTGGTAAGCGATAGGTATAGGGAAAGTTTAATAAAGTTACCTTAGTTTTTAACGTATAATCTAAAAATGTAATAAAATACAGGGGGTTGCATTTAAAAAACCTAACATTGATATATCACAATTTTGTGAAGCATCCTGTATAATTGAAAATAATTTTAAAAAATAGTCGTTATCAATTTACATATGTCACCAAAAAATGAAGCTGATATCTTGTACCCTTTAGGCACAAGAGACCGAGGGAATAGTCGTGAATCACCCTTATCGTGAATTATTGTGACTTAAACATAACTCTACAAAGAAAACTTATTTTTTTTTATATTTTAGTGGAGAAAATTGCTATTGCTGAAATTGTTACTAACTTAATGCAAGTTGTATGCAATAGATACCGATAATGAGCTTGCGAATTGAATTTTTCATACTTTTCGCCCATTTTTTTTGAAATGTTACACAAATATGTTTTGTACATGGATTTTCCTCGTCTAACACGTTCTATAGAATTAACGTTTATTTAATCCCAACCGATGCTAAATTTGTGATGGTGTTATCACTCAGAGCTAATAAATGAAACAAGTTTTAGTTGTCTGTTGATCATAATCGATGCTCTTGACCACTAACGTGAAACTAAACTAAACTAAACTAGAAACGTTTTCCCGTTCATCTCTATGCTTGTTTCCGTCCGTTTGGCGAATGTGCACAATACCTCGTTTCATCAATAAACAGTACATCATTCCACTCCCCATGATTGCAATTGTCGTGTTTACGAGCAGATTGTAATCTTGCTACCAAATGAGGTTGGAGTTTCTTTGGCCCAATTCCGGACATGTAACCTCAAAAATAGAAGCTCAAGGGATTGATATCAAGTTGTTTCTTCTGCACTTTTACACTTATTTGTGAAGTTTTAATGACATTCTAAGATTTTATTGTTATTTTTTCCATGGGACTAAAGCAAGTGCATTTAGTTATAAAAATCCTTAAAATAAAGTTAATTTTATTTGAAAAAAAATATTAATAAAGTTCAATAGCATTTTGGGGGCTATTTTGGATTTCCACATTAGAAAACTCAATTCTTGAACTATTGCTGTTGAAAATATTAATAACAATTATCTAATTATTTATGAAAAAATATTATTAGGGTACAGTTAAAGCGAAATGTTTATTAAAGCATCGATTCAAAGTTTTTAAGCGGCTGTGCAATAGTCATAATTTTCTCCCCATAACATAAATCCTTGTTGAGTTTAGCCAAATCGTCGCAGTATGGGATGTGTGGATTTTCTTTTTTCTGTCCCATGAGAGCCGCGTTTTCCGAAACTAGTAACCCTACTGATACCTCTCCATAGATTAATAGCACTCTCGTATATTTCATAAAAAATCTTAAATATCTACTGGTTCTAATTCTGGAGATCCAACACCTTTTTTGTTTGAACCACGTCATCCTGAAATTCATGCTACCAAATTAGAGAACTTATTGATCTATTATCATGTCTCTATAGCGTTCGCTATTGACGGTAATACTCTGGCTGCCTTCTTTCTTAAACAAGTACGGTGCGAAGATTATTCTTATTCATAGAGTGCATTTTGTAAAACACACAATTTTGCGACCAAACACTGGAATTGCATTTTTAACACATTCGTCAAACAATGGTTAGCCGGGACCAATACTTGTATGAGTTGGACCTTGTAAGAATGGTAAAACATCTTCACGTAAGTGGACGAGGTGCGAAATCGAATTTATTTGTTGGGATGAACGATTATGTCGATCATAAAACTGTGGCAGTGATCTGCAAGTTTCTCGAACAAATCCACGATTTTCACAACAAATTTGCACGATTTGCAATCTTTGCTTTGGCGTCAATTTTTCCATAGCGAAATCGCAATTATCATACAGTCGAAGTAACAACCTTTGTCAAATGTCAACTGGTGTCTCGATCAGAAAATCTATCATGTCAAAAACACCTATTATCATGACAGGTGATACTATGTAAATAAAGATAGATTTGAATAAAAATTGCCATTATCTATAAAGTTATGCACATAATTTCGATAAAATATTGACTTTTTTAATTTATTGAGCGTAGGTATGCAAGAACGGTTTTTAAAGTAATTTGCAAGTAGATAAATTCTTGTTTTTTATCTTTAACAAAACCAATGGAAATTACTAAGATTGAACTCCATTACCCTATAATTATTACCGCAATAGCATACTTAAATAAATATAGCTGACTTTGAAAAAATACGAGTTGTTCATTTTCTGTGCGCCTAACTGTAACTAAATACTTGCGTATAATAGCACGGCGGTCACTTTATTTGTGTCAAAATCCTCCAACGAGGTTAGTTTAAGTGAAAGATTTCAAAAATTTTCAAAGAATGGTAATATCTCAAACACTGTGAACTCAAGAAAGTATTGAAATTTGTGTTGATTTCAAACATTTAATAAAAAGCCGAGCAACTAAGTGATGTAGTGGGAGGTTGTATCAATCTAAAATATTTTTGGCGAATCGAGCATTTCGAATAATCTTTAGATCAGAAATGAGGAAAAGATATTTTTGGACATACAGTAAACATGAAAATCTTCTTTAGTCAGTTTTTCAATCGTAGCTTAGGTATCTTCTTCAAGTTCAATTTTGTAGTTGTAGCCTTGAATTTTTGAAGCTCGTACAACAGTACAACTAATACTCTCATTTGTAAGGCTTCTTACGAAAAGATACATATCGAACTTATTTTTTGCGTTAACTAGTAATTTTTCAAATGTCAAAAAGGGGAGGGCCCCAGATACATAAACAAAGCACACCCATGCGTCATATCGTTTCCTTTACCAATACCCCTGTAGTATCAAAACTTTCAAAATGGCTTGACCACACTTTACGAACTCACCTCACTTTTCAATTCCCGCATTCAACCAAGAACTTCACAGATTTACCCTCTCCCCTCTCCAAATTAGAAATCAATAATGACCACCAATTGCTTTCATTTGATATAGTAAATTTATTCCCTAGCGTCCCCTTCGACGAATATCTAGACGTTATTAATAACTACCTTTTTTCTTCTAACCTTTCAGATGATGTCTGCTCTTTTATCAGAAACTTTGTCATAATCAAAACTTTTTTAAATTCAACGATGTCACCTATTCCCCATGGGGAGTAATTTGACCCCTTTGCTGGCCGAGCTATTTTTGGCCTCCTTAGAAAGTATCCAAATTTTCAATAACAGGTTAATCACTATACATTTCTTTTTTTACAAACGGTACGTAATGATAATTTTTGATGGTAACGATCGAGACATAGACGTGTGCTTCCTTTTCCTTAATACTCTTCACCCCCACATCAGATTCACTATGGAGAGAGAACACAATAGAGCCCTCAATTTTTTAGACCAGACTTGTCAATGGATTAGACATTAATGTGTATAGGAAACCCACAACTACTGACAACGTTATCCCTTTTTGCTCCTTTCACTCTCTGTCTCACAAATCGGCTGCTTTTAGATTCTTTTTTAATAGACTCTGGAATTTACCCCTTAATAACCTAAATTGCAATAAAGAACATAACTTGATCTTCGAAATTGCTGCACGTAATGGCTACCCGAAAGTTTTCATTCAGAAATTGTACAACCGTATCTCCCGTAACTTTCATCTCAAAAATCACACTACTCTATACAGAATTGAGGACGCAGTCCCTCCCCTTTATCGGCTCCGCTTCCTATCAATTCATAAATCTTTTCAAACAGTTCAACATTAACATTTCTTTTTTTTCCAAACATAACCTTCAAAAGACTTTAGTCCACAATACAGAGAAAATTAATATATTAGAGAAATGTGGTTGTATCTACAATTATCGTGCGATACTTGTAGAGCTGCGTACATCGGGCAAACTGGTAGGAAGTTTAAGACTAGACTTTCCGAACACTACGCGTGCATAAAGAACAATAACTTGTATACAAAATCTTCCTTCGCCAATCATATCCTGTACCATGGTCACTCCTTTGATCCCACTATTAACTACGATATCCTACATGTTTGCGATAAAGGGAGGAAACTCGACCTTTTAGAAATAATTACCCACTTCAACAATAACCCTTCCCTTTCTTTGAATGAAACCCTTAAAATTAATAAAAATCTCCTCATTTTATTATTTCAATTAATTCAACTTTACAAATAATTTAATAAATGATCATGGGGAAGGTGTTGTGATTTTGTATCCGAGAATTACACTTCCTCCATTTGGAGATTCACATCAATATCAACGATTGTGTACTCTAGTTATCAATTTCTATATTTAAGCATGAGCTCAGAAAAAGGTCAATCTTCCGGAATGTTTGAAATTTTATTATATTTTAAATAGCATCGCACTCAAAGTGAAGTTAAAACACCACAAAAGTTCTCATTGAAATTCATGGAGTTTTCAAATTTTACACTTGGGAGTACGTAGGATTTTATAAACGACTTTCGTTTTAATTGAACTTTAACCCTTTGCCTGTCCCGTGCATCATATGTGATGCACACTACGTATTGTTCGTACGCTTGTGCATCACATATGATACACACTTATTATCGTCTTAAATACGATGAATTTTCGATGAACGTCTAAAGCTTATGCAGTATTTTGGTCTAAACGTGTTATAGTTCATTCATTGTGCATCCATCACATGTGACTCACAAAGCGTATCAGTCAAATATCTGAGATAATATTGCGGATTTAGTAAATATACAAATAAAAAACACACAAGTACATAAAGTAATTTTATTTTTTATACACTATACGTACAATAACTATTATTATTTGTGAAATTCATTAAAACAACTTAAGCAAAATGGTTTGGCACATTCAACACATTCTGTGGACACTTGTTTACATTTTTTTACTGCTTCTTTACGATTTTCGTTCGATGAGATTTTAGCGTAGCAATGATGACACCTTCTCCTATGAAGTTTTCCGTCATCTCTTCTTGGTAAGTCTCGTAATGAATGGCCTTTTTATTTGGTTTAGTGGTAGAACCTTTTTTTGTCATACCTAGTAGAGAATGAAAATTGTTGTAACTTCATTGGTTTATTTGAGTAGAATTTGTTATAGATAACCCAACTATTCACTATAGCAATTTCTAAGCATTCAAACAAGACTTTTCGATACCATTTTACACTCTTTCTGGCCGGACTATAATACGAAATCATTTGATCTGAGAGATCAATTCCTCCTTTTATTCTGTTATATTCTATTATAACTTCAGGTTTTGAGATAGTTTCTCCTTTTCGATTTTTCTTTACACCTCCATTTCCTCTGTTTTCAACAGTTTTCGTATTTGTACCGTGGTAAGTTGAAATCATATATATATCTTTCTTATCTTTATACTTCATTACACGTATTCCATCATTATTGACCATTCCTGTTATTTCTCCTTTCTGTAATTTCTTTGACTTCACTTCGATGGGGATCCCTTTTCTATTAGATTTCAAAGTTCCACAATAATCTGTATTTCGGTTCTTCAGGTAAGTTGCTAACTGTATGCTACTATACCAGTTGTCTGCAACCAATATGGTTCAGCTAAGGATGCAACTACTGATCCAGAGTGGTCCAGACCTGGCAATAAATTAGAAGTTCCTTGGCCGCAATAAATTGAAAAATTCCAAATGTAACCCGTCATTTCACATAATTTGAATAATTTAATCCCGTACTTATGAGCCTTTCCTGGATTATATTGGCGAAACAGAAGTCTGCCTCTGTGGGAAATCATAGTTTCATCAACGGAAATTTCTTCACTGGGTGTATATACTTCCTGAATTTTTCTTATAAAGAGGTTTGTGAAAGCAGAAATTTTATATAGCCTGTCTCCTGGTACCGCTGTTTGATTATCTGCGACATGCCAGTTTTTCAAAACTAATGAAAATCTATTATAACTCATATCAACTTTGTGCAAACAAGGATGATACATAATACAATTCATCTTTCTTCCAGTAATCTTCTATCGCTGGATACCTAATAAGGCCTGTGGTCAAAATTACGCCAATAAATGTTCTCATTTCTTTTTCTGTTACATCGGACCATCTTTTCATACGTGATGTACGTCGAAGAGTATTGTTTGCTAAATGCTGCTGTGCATATTTATTTGTTTCACTCACCATTAGGTGTATAATTTCGTCGTCAATAAACTGCTGAAAAATGTCAATTGGTTCCACAATAACGTTTGGTGGAAAAATACGTATGTTCAAACCACAATTTCCAGTGAAATTCACTCTCGGCGATTCTTGAAAATCGCTTTCCCATACAGCTATATTGTCTGGATTAGTGCCCTTGCCGTCGGGTGGTATATCTTCATTTACCACCGACTCCGAAGATGAGAAGGAATTTTCGGATTCGCTTTCTTCATCAGACTGCACATATTCACTCCCATCGTCTGAATATGGGTTATCTTCCTCGGAACTACTTGTTTTATCGCTGGTCATTTGTTGTTTTCTTTTCCCATAAAACATAGCAGAATCCATATTTACACCTTTTTACTTTTCCACGTGTTCTAACGGTTTTGCACGTAAAAAAATGCGAAAGTATTATTTACACACCTTATTATAGCAAGCTAGCAAGTAACACTGAAGTACTTATGCACTTATAGTAGGGATTTGGCGCGTAAAACAATCCAAAGAAGTGGGAGAGGACGTGAATCATATGTGATGCACAAAGCGTACGAGTAATAATTATTACTCCTACGCTTTGTGCATCATATGTGATCACACAAATCCTTGCATGACCTTGAACCTTTGTGTGTACCTGAACCTATTAGAGACCTTTTTGGAGTCGTGTAACATGTTAAAAGTCATTTTTTCAAATGGACGTACGGCTTATATATCCGAAATATACGTGGACAGGCAAAGGGTTAATCTGAAGTTGAGATTTTTTATTTTAATTCTGTGTGACATTCCCGTAGGTCCACAAACAAGAATTATTATTCTAACGTTGTGGATCTACGAACGAAAGCCGATTTTGTTATCAGGTTAGGTTTTTTCTTTGCCAATACTAGCTGAGATTGAAATTAGAACGGAATGGTCATCACGTATTCATAGGCAGGACTATTTCTTTGTTAATGGTGGAACCAATACTCAAAACGGTCGAATATGGCCATAGAAAATACATATACAATCGTTCAGTAAGGTCTTGATCATAGGAAAGGCGATTTGGTATCTAATTTCATTATTAGTCCATTCATTTTCCAGGAAAAACCTTATCTTTGAATTTTCTTTTACTTTGGTTTGCATTTTCGGGAATGGTTAACAGGTAACAGTACTTTTTATTCTTGTCTATTGATTTCTTTGATTATATATTCTCAGTTACTTTAATGGGTTTCAATTTCAATGCAGATTTCTAATGAAGGTATTCTCATCGGCGCGCGGCGGCAATACAAAACTGAATTCTTGCACCCTTAATATTCTTATACTATTTCTTGAGAAGTTTACGTATATTGACATTTCATAATGTTCTCGTGAATTTTGAGTGGTCATACAGTTTAGAAACAGGGTTGATAAAAATCATGATTTTTTTAAAAAAATCAAAATAATCCGATTAATTTAATTTAAATCGGATTTATTTGATTAAAATCAGTCTTCTTTGATTTTTTCATTTTCTTATCTTTTTTATTAATTAAATAGCCAGTTCAGTTATTTAATAAAATTAAAACAACGTATTTTAATTTAATTTATTAAAATCAACAATTTAAAAACAGTAGTTTTTGAAAAATAGCAAGAAAAGTCAAACTTATAGACTAAAAATGGAACATATTATAAATCAAATACCTATTGAACTCGATATAATTATTTTTGCTATTCTTTTTGACTTTTTATTTTTTGGAATTCAAACATTTTAAAATGAATACCAATTTGATTGATTTTTTTTTAAACCGCTTGATTAAAATCACGATTTAAATCACTGATTTAAATCAAATGATTTAAATCATATCAACCCTGTTTAGAAATACCAGACTGTCTCGAAAAGTTCGAGGAAATATACTTCAACCTATAATTATTGTTTCTTTTCAAAAATATTTCTTATATTGTTACGTATATGTGAATTTTCAATGCTAATATCTTAGTTTTTCCTTATTTCCTTTTAGTGGGATGGTATGCAACAGGTATATGTTTGCTTGCATTCTTTATAATTCGTAAGCTGTCATGGTTTTTAAGATTATGTATTCACATTTTTTTTGCTTATTGTGCTTATTATCAGAATTCGTCTGATATTGTTTTTTTGTAAGCATTCAAAACATCTAGGCACAAATATGGGTTTATAAACATGTTATTCTTCCTCCCGCTAAGAATATATACAATCTTTAAACTTATGCAGAACCTCTGGAATGCTGTTAAAAACCTGCATTATTGATTTTCAGATGGTTACGTAAACCGTAAACCACAATTTGTATGTACATCTATTGCTTTTTAACTTGAAGATTCTTATAGCGAATTGTTTCAAACGTAATATAATTAATTCGTAGATTTACGTTGTAACTGCGCATTTCCAAACGATTTGCAAAAGAAATTGAAGTACGACTGATAATAAAATACGAATTTATGCTGATAATGGAAAAATACTGTCCGCGCGAGTTTGGTAACCCTTGAGCGAAGTGCTATGTGATGGTTTTCATGTCGATTGTATTTTGTACATATCGCTATAGGAGGGTGATACAGTTTCAAAATGATGCTATAATGACTAAAATAGTAGTAATACCCATATGGAATTAAGGAAGAGGGGGTTTTCAACCAAAAATAATATACTTTGTTGTTATTTATGACGTTTCGCTGACTATCAGCTTCTTCGGAGAATTGTTTATTAACATGTTTGAGTAAGGCGTTGTGGTTCTGGAAAAGATTGTAGTAATATAATGATAACATGTAATCTATGGTGAGTAAGATACAGCGTAAAACATTTTTTGTAGAAATATTTTGAAACTTACCAAAATATAAAAAAATGTGTAGAAACAGTTGTATTTTAGGTAAAATTTTTTATATATTCTTTCAACGCCGGACAGGGGAAAATTAATAAGGGAAGAAATGTGCATCAATTTTGTTGATAAGTGAAATTTTAAAAAATGTGTAGCTTGACGTCTGATAAAATATATAAAATATAATGAAAAGAGAAATACTTTATAATATAGGGTGCTTTAAAAGGCTTGGAGTTGTGATGTTATCGTGAAGCTTATTTATTAATTTTTTTAATAAGGTTGTGGTACACTTTACTTTGGTTTAAGATGTCAGTTTTGTGATTTACTGGGTGGTTCATGTGTTTTTGTATTTCAATCATTTCCAAGAAGCACCTGACTCCAAAGTTTGTTTCTCTTTGTAGGATTGTGGTGTCTTTGAAATTGAAGTTGTGGAGTTTAGTGTATGAGTGTTCTGATTGTGCAGTGGAAGAGTGATTATTGCTGGTTAGGACTTTTTTTATAGAATTTTTATGTTGGTCTATTCTTTTTTGTAATAATTATTTGGATTGCCCAATGTATGATTTTTGACAGTCCAGACAATTTATTTTATAGACAACAGACAAAACAATTATGCGAAGAAGCTGATAGTCAGCGAAACGTTATAATTATCAATAACAACAAAGTAGGTAGGTATATTATTTTTGGTTGAAAAACCCCTCTTCCTTAATACCACATAGTTACTACTTTCAACCGTAATTTCCAATGCTTATCATTAGTAATACCATTGAATAACTTTCACTCAAAGGTAATACTAATGCATTTATTTTATATGGCACATCATTTTTACGATTTCCTATTTTATTGGGTTTTTTTTGAATTTTTCATAGATGGTTTTTGAGTTACGATTAATTTTCTTTGAAATCGCTAATTTCTTTATTTTCTATACAAATAATAGTAAATTCGTGGTAATGTATTAACGTTGCCCTTCAATCATGCGAGCGTCTCATGGGTTCTGCTTAAATCCAAATAACGACTGTCCATGGTGAAGATTGTCGAATTTAGGAAGCTGTAGTATTTCGTTCGCGGACAAAATAGACTATATGGCATTCTTAAATAGATCCAAAATTAGCGTTACCATTCATCCAGTTAAAGCATGTAATCTGAAGCGGATTTTCTTCTACTAAAATTTGGTTCTGGTTATTACTAAGGTAAAAATACTTTTATGACCTCTAATGAAACATCACAACATGCCCGTCCAAATACCTTAACAGTATAACTATTTCTTTTTTCTAAAAAGTTTCTTTGTATTACGAAGTTAATTTAATTCTAAAAATAGAAAATCAATCATGTACCCAATTTTCATTTGAATGTATTTTGGGGTTACTACGTACAAATAGCTTTGAGTAAATAACTTAATCTCGTATTGATTGTATGTATAGAAAATGGTGAAATATCGCGTATACTATATTTAATGAGTTATTAAATGCATGCGCCTTGAAATCGAGGACACCTCACGTTACGCCTTTGTAAATACCGTTAATATCAAAATAATCTATTATAGATTTTAACTATTTACATTCATGTAAATAAATAGAGTTTTGTTTATATTGTCATTGCGTTAAATAGACGCCAGTTTTATGGGAAATAATGGCTTTAATTAAATTGGACTTTTATCAGATTCGGCCAAATATAGTATTCAATTATATCCGGCGACAGCGATATGATTAATGAATAAAATTTTTGTTTACATAATTTTTGCACAATGTTTTAGAGTTTGGATATGAATAAATTTACTGCAAATGTTATTAGGTGTCCTTTAATTATCTTTTTAATTAATTATACTTTCACATATTGATGCTCGGAATTTAAATGTTTATATAACATGATAACCCTTGACTACAAATGAGTGGGTAATTCTAATGATTATTTAACACAGATTACACGCGATATGTAATTTTTTTGTACAAATAAGTACCTTACCGTTTATTTGATTTCAAGAGAAAAGTTTTGTTTACAAACATTACTTTTTTGTCACCATTCCACCTGAGAAAGTGAAATGGCGTTCCAATAACTTGTTACGCCACTCCTGCTTCCCATACCCATAGTTGCCTGTTCTATTTCTAAGGTCATTGAAAACAAGACTCTTCCGTTTCATAAACTTTTATGAATTTCCATTTGTAATATTGTATAGATTCCCTTGGACAGTGTTCCTATATCGTTTCCATTATACATTTTTTTTAAATTTTCAATCTTACAGGTTTATGAATACAGGGTGTCCGAAAAGTATGGAATATCATATATGTATATCTTTGCAAATATCTATTTTAAGGAAAAATGTTTGAAATAAAAGTTATTTGGTATTTAATTTCTCGTTACATGGTATTTTTTTATATTTTTAAAACAAAATAATCTTAACTTTTAGGTACTGTGAATTCATTCCCTGAACTATTTTGGCATAAGAAGAACTATATCTATCTATATCTGTTGCGTTTTGGACGATCTTAGTCTTAGCAACTACGCTTTATTTTCTTTTTTATCTCCGTTTTATTTTAATTCTATTATTGGACCATCTATTAAATTTGATGAAATTTTCAAAAACTTAATCTGATTAATATTAGGTTTGCACAATTTTTGTTTTGGTTTGGTTTCTTCGTAAGAAGTGATGTGCTGCTCTGCGCCAGACCCTGAATCATCTACCGGAGCAAGTGGTAGTCGGAAGGAGCAATATCTAGTGCGTAGGGGGTAAGACATCTCATTGAAGTGCCTCCAAACTGTCCCTGACAACTTTTGCAATATGTGGCCGAACATTATCGTGCTGAAAGATCACTTCGTAATGTCTTTTGGCATACTGGGGGTGTCTTAGTTTCAATGTTAGGCTCAATTGCATCAATTGTTGTTGGCAACATTCCCCAGTGATGGTTACGTTAGCCTGGAGTACCTCATAGTGGATCACTCCAAACTGATCCCACCAGATGCACAGTATTAGTTTCTTGCCATGAACATTCGGTTTTGCTGTTGAAGTTGGTGCATGATCGGCCTTACCCCACGATTTTCTACGTTTTGGGTTGTTGTAATGGATGTTTCGTTCCCCGTCACGATTCGATGCAAAAAAGTTGGATATGAAAAAACGGCGTTCGACATTTCTTGGATTGAGTTCATACGGAATGGAACATACGGAACCCAAATACCCATGCCATGGCATTGAGACGGTTTGAAATGGCTTGTTGAGTCACTGTCAAGGTTTCAGCGAGTTCCTCTTTAGTTTGGCATTAATCGTAGTCCAATAACGCCTCTAACTCAGCGTCTTCAAATTTTACTGGCCCGCCTTCGCGTTGTTTGTTGCTGGTGTCAAAATCGGCACTTTTAAAACGCCGGAACCACTACTCACATATTTTTATTGATGAAGCATGTTCCCCATACACTTAGATATATGTGCAGTTGTGCACTTATCCATACATTTTCAAGCGACAGTAATAAGAAAATAAGAAAAAAGTGGCTTTTTTGGTATATACAGTGTGTTTCATAAATGTACCGACAAACTTTTAGGTGTGGTAGGGAACATCAAAACAAATATTTTTTGCTTTTTAAACATATGTCCGGAAATATCTAAAAAACGTTTCTGCCGATTTTAATGAAATTTTCTATGGTTGATCATAACTTTATGAGGCATCTTTGGATTTATTACAGTTGATACAACAATTCCAAGGGCGTACTCACGGGGCAACTTGTTGGTTTTTTTTTTGCAAAAATAACCCCAATGCACAGTTTATCTGTGCCCAATGTTTTTTGCAATTTTGTACCTTTTTTTAGATAAAGCAACTAAAATAATTATCTACCATGTAAAATTCGGTATATTTATGAAACACACATATTATGTTCCTTATTTTGTTATTTGTATTATTGTGAAAACCTGAGCCCCCCCTTCACCCGAGAGTAGGGCTAGTAAGTTGGTGAACACAGGTCCGTAATTACATCGCTACGGCACTGGGTACGCTTTCACTCGTACGAATATTGTAGACTATTCCTCACACCCCCTTTGAGTAATTGAACAAAATGACTTTTATTCAAAGACTAATTTATTCTATACTATTTACAAGTTTATATGTGACGTAGTGTGTTATTTGTTCCATTTATTTTGCTGGTATTGCTATCTTACCTAAGCACTTTTACGACACGTTGCATTTTACACATGCTTACTATTATTAACCTGTTCTACATTATTTTATATTATTAAGCTAAAGCTTGTTCTAATTCCTTATTGCAAAATTTTCCTAATTTTAACTTAATTTTGGGTTCTTTGGATGACCGGATTTATCTGTTTAATCTGGTGGATAAACAATGACTCATTCTTTAAATTACACGAACTAAGATTTAGGAAACGTAAGTCTTGATTAAACCGGCAGGCAAAGTATCTTTTAGTTAATATTTTTATCGGCAGATGTCTCCACATAACTTTCTATAAAATGTCAAAGAAAGTGGAGAATTATTGAATGTTTTTTACTTTTTTGTATTTTAAATTAGAAAATTATGTATTCTGTCCACTTATTTTATTGATAAGAGTCAAAACTGTTTTATAAAAAAACAAAGCAAGGCGCATAAGCAATAATTTCAAAGAATGACGGGAGTGACAACGAAATCGTGACTTCCCAAATCAGCACACTGTGTATATAAAAATTTTCAGTTATTTTGATTTTATCCCTATACTCTATTGGTACTGTCGACACCTGCTTTGTCACATGTGTTTTTGAAATTTGACATCCGTTGGGGTTTGGTACACTGAAGGCGGATGTCACAAACTCATAATTTTGTACTAGGACGAAAAATCAATTTTTATGCTAAACTTTAACATAGCGCTACTGTGTTATTTAAAAATGAAACCGCTATAATATATGTATTTTTGAATTTTATTAATACTTTAATTTAACATGATGATGAACTTAAAAAAGTACTCCAAATACAGAACAAAAAATGGCGATGGACATCCGACTTGCACATTTTTAAAACATTACTGGCGCAAGTCCGATGAACTGTCACAACCGAGAACCGACTATAGACACAATAAAAAATTTTGGCGCATGTCTTTATTTTAATTTTAGTAATATTAAAAAAATTATAAAAAAATAGTGCGAATGAACCATTTACTCATCTTCATTTTCTTTTCCATGTGGTAAGTTTCGGTAATATTCTTTCAACGATTCTGGATTCCACTGAAGTAGATCCTGTAGGTGTTAATACTTTTTGTTGAAAGTGGTATTGGATTTTTTGACTGAAGTGATATAATGCTCTCAAATTATCGTTACTATGGTGGATTGGTTAATTATCAAAAAACAGGTACCTACTTTATAGTTCTAAATAGTTAGTACATACTTACAAATAATTGGAGCAAATAAAAAACCCAAACCTTCCTGTACCAGTGCATGGCGTAAATCACGATTAAGTCATAAAAATCGAAAACTGCGCCGTCGTATGCTCTGGTATATTACTGAAGGAGAAGGTACGTTTGCAAGTATTTCGGCTATAGAAGTATAAAGACAAAGTCTGAGAATCTTCTAATTACAAAGGTACAACACAACGTATGAATAATATATCTTACTACTGCGTCAAAGTAAAGCAGAAAAAATGAAATGAAGTTCATATTACTTGTGTAATTGGAATATATATAGCATATACTTAACATCCTACTCGTGTCACAAAATAGAGTAACATGCGATATTTCAGAATGTGCTCTAGTTAGTAAGGTATATGATTTGCTAATGAAGTATTATGATTATAAATATGGAGTTAATGAATTTGTTGACAACTTTAACGAATTCATTAGAATTTTGTTAAAAGTGCATAGCAAGTTATAGTAATCAAACACGTGTGAATAGAGTCTATTAGAGGGCAGTTTACACAACATTAAGCTGCATTTTTCTTAGTTTTTTGTCTTCCAATCAAGGTTTTTGAAATTAACTTATTGTACTGTAAATCGATTATTTCACAAGGACAACATATATTTATACACTTTCTTCTATCCCGAAATTCTCCTACACAGTCTATGTGTGGAAGTTTGCCACTACCCTCTAAAGTACTATATAGAAAGAACGCTTAGTTCGACAGAGTCCAGTCATTTTAGAATTCAACGTAGAATTGCGAGATAAAAGCTGGTTTTTTGCATAGTGGTATCTGTTAATATCCTTTATACCGTAGCAAAACACGCTAATTTTTTTGCTATTGCTATTAAGATGAGGTATATCAAGTTCATAAGCGAGTACTCGTAACGCTGTACTTCGGTGTAGCTAGAAGAATCCCAAATTATGTAGCAGATTAAGGGTTGTATTTAGTAAAATAAAATTAAATTAATACCGGTATTTAGGTATGAATACCGGTTTTAAATACTGCATCAATTTTGTCCGCGGGATCCCGGTTTTCGAAATCCCGGAATTCCGGTATTGTAAGCCCTACTGCCAACGAAATTCATCTTTATGAGTTTTTATTCTGTTACCACGTTAAATAAATGTATTTTATTGACCGACATGCATCGATCTCTTTTTACATTCTACGCAGGGACGAATTAATCGAGTTAACGATTAAAAAATGTTCTATTAATTTTGTTAAGATTTCGTGCAAATATTATAGCGAACCTTTAACCATAGGCTAATTATTAGCCTATGCTTTAACCAGGGACAGTCGGGGCAACCGCCCGTTGTAAAACAACAATGGGATTACTAGTAAGAGGATTGATGATACATTTTTGTAAACTGCAGGTAGAAAGTGACAACTTGTTAACGCATTGTGATCCTATGATGAATTTACTCAGAAATGATCAGAGAATAACTTCTGATACTTGGAAAAGCCAATTTTTTATACTACATACCTTTTCTTCAACTCAAATTGTAGCTACTTAGAGACGAAGAAAAGGTAGTACCTATATAAAATTGGCTTTTCCAAGTATCAGAAGTTATTCTCTGATCATTTCTGAGTAAATTCATCATAGGATCACATTTTGTGGTACATTCTAAAGTAGCTACAATTTTGTGTAAAAATTAAATACTACCTGCATTTTCAATCGTCAGTTTCTCGTCGCTGTTTACAGAAAAACATACGCGACAAAGTGTTTTTTATAGGAAATTTTGTAAGCTTTCAATTAGTTTATATAAAAGTTTGTCGTAAAATAAATGGAAACGAAGATATTTAAGAAAAACTGAAAAGAAATATACATTTTAGTTAAATTCTGTGAAAATATATTGTTTTCAAAGATGTATTTTTACAATAAAGTGCAACTTGCGAACGATTTATTGTATTGTATTACCTTTGTATATATATATAAAGTACTGAAAATAGGATAAAACCAATTTTTAACAAAAATTTAACGGTTATTTTTTAGCGAGAATCGGAATTCTTAATAAAATGTCAATTTTTGACTATACCTTCAAACAGCTGTAACTAGCGAACTATTTGTCGTACGAACTTCTGCCGACGCTCATTTTACAGGTACATTAATTATCTTTAAAAAACTATCAGACACTTTACTGTCAAAGTAGTCAAAACCATTGAAAATGAGAATTTTTCATTATTTCTTCCTCCATCGCCTTATAAAGATTACCAAAATGATATTTCGTGAATACATATAAATTCAAAATTTAATTCTCCACAACCTTCATTATATATGCACTAAGTAGGTAGAATCAATAGTTTTCGACTTATTATTGATTTTATTATGCAAAACGAGCAGCGATTGTGTCTTAAAAAAGGTTTAAATGATTATATCTCTGTCAATATTAATCGTATGGAAATGTTTAAAAAAGAAAATTAATTAAATAAGAATAGAAGAAGAATAAAAAAGAAAAGTAATTAAATTCTCTACCACTTTTATTTGAAGCATTTTGCGATACGCATGGCCATTCTCGAGATATAAGCGAAAAACGCGCGATGCACGCACGTGTTACCGTTTCGCCGCAAAACAGTCGACATTTAAAAAAAATCTATCTCGGCTCCTATTGGTCGTAGTCGTAGAGACAAAAATAAAACATGAAAATGTGCGAAATTTTGTCAGCTAAACCTTTCTTAACGTTTTTGTTTTTGATAAAATTGATACTTTTTCAGTTATTTACGAAAACCTGTTTTTTTGACACTTTTTCGCCCCCCTTTCACAAATAAGCTTGGCTTGGATAATACCCTTGTTTATATGATATAAACAAGGATAATACTTAAGCTTGACTTGGTTTTTTGTAGGCTTAACTTGATTTTATGTCAAGCTTTAAAAATTCAAGTCAAGCCCGTGAATCCCTAGGTTAATATGTTAAGTTGTACAGCACTTAAACATTAGCAACTCTTCTCAAAACTCTTTAAAAATTGCAAAATTGTAAAATCTGTGTATTATTCTTTAAACTTAAATAAACGACTTGCTTTTGTGCTACACGCCATTGTAATTGTAAATGTCTTCTTCCAGCATCCTACTATAAATATAAAAAGTCGCTTGGTTAATTTACACAAAACGATATAAATTCAAATAACAACGGGAATCGATAAATCATATCAAATTAAATACATATTTGAAGCAATTACAATTTGTTGCGCATGTAAATACCAAAAAAGTTATTATATTATTAGAAGAATAGGCAGTAATTTATTCACTGTTTACATTTAATTTTCAATCAGCATTTACAAAATGTAGTTTACAAACACAAAGAGTAACTATAAATTTGAATCCTTGAGGCTATTTTTGCACCTTAAAATGTCACTTTAAAACTAACATTAACCTCGATGACTATAGTCAGAGACATTTCACTCCATCATTTTAAAAGGATTTTACCTATGGACTTTTAATTCTATTCTGACACCTCATCAGTTTGCTAAATTAGTATCTCGGTTGCTATATTATTCGTGAATGCAATACATTGAACCATTAATGTTTAAAACTCTCAGATTTTATCACATGTAGAAATCGAATTATTGCCTACTGTGACTGTGATATATTTAAGTTCTGTGGGCAGATGGTATACGGTCAAAACTTGTAAGTAATAGTTCACTGCATCATACCGCATTTAAGACAACGAATCCATTGCATTGCCACTTTATAAATCTGGCAATTTAAAGCGATTGTCGAGTCATCTGAAGTTAATATTAATATTATGCTGCTTATAAAGTACACAATGGTAAATCATGTATTGAGTACCTAAATACCTTCTATGTATATTCTGTAACTTCCTGGTATGGTTGAAAAAGTGGTTCATTACAAACATAAATTTTAATAACCAAATTAAACGAATCCATCTAATTTCTTCGCAAGGTTACGGATTTCTTCCTTCGTCCATTTTTCAGAGTATGGGGCGTTTCTGTTACGTAGTTTTCATTGCCAGCTCTCTCTCTCTCTCTGTTTTTGTTCCGCAAGCCTTCTACGGTAAGGGTTAGTAGAATAGGGGCACATTCTCCCCTCCACTTTTTTCTGACGTCATGGTGTCAGAAGAGAAAGTGAAAGGAAGAATGTGCCCTGAGGGTGTGAAGGGGTGTGAAAGTAAGGTCAGTGGCCCTCGGGTGGTGTCCCTCGCCTGAGGCGGTGTCCCTCGCCTAATTGTCTCCTCGTGGCGGTGTCCCTCGCCTGAGGGTATTGTCTCCTCGAGGGGGTGATGGTTTCATCGTCTAGGTCACTCTCTCTCTTATCGGTTCTCTACGCCTGCGGCTGTGAAGAGTTGTTACGTGTGTACTAATGTTAGTTACATGACAATTAATGACAAAATAAAAAATGTTGTGCATGCTAAAAAGTAAAGGTGATTGGAAAATAATAATGCGTCTGTAATTAGGTTTTGGAAAAAATAAAAATGTTATGTACGTATGATGTTTTGAGTAAGTAAAAGGGTAATTTGATTATGGAAATGTTTTGTCACAATATACAAACCTAATTATAAAAATGAGTTAAAGCGTAAAATTAAAATTGATTTAATTAAATTAACGTACGATTTTTGCAAAAAGTAAAAAGGCTACTGAAGATAAAAAATTAATGGTTGTACATTCAGATTCCGAAATTGGCATGTGCATGTGAAGAATGGAAAACAAAGTAAAATAATAAAATCAGTTTTTGAAAACTACAAAAAGATTATTGAAATGGGTAAAAAAAAAATAAAAGCTAGTAGATTTTTATAAAACTAATAGCGAGAATTTAAACAATAATAAAACTTACCCTCTGATTAAACTTAAAAACTGGCACGTATTCCTATACACCTCTGATTTCGACAATGGTTAAACTAAGACTGACTGGCCCCCTTCTTCTAATATCATTTTTGGTGAATGTATTATAGAAGGTAAAGGATATTATTGTTATTATCGAAGCCTAATGAGTATTTTAATTGGAAAATAATAATGCGTCTGTAATTAGGTTTTGGAAAAATAAAAATGTTATGTACCTATGATGTTTTGAGAAAGTAAAAGGGTAATTTGATTATGGAAATGTTTTGTCACAACATGTTACGTGAGCAAACTTGAAAAGTAAAAGGTTATAGAATCTAGAATGACAATAATAATAATAATAATAAAATGCTTACAGGAATGTGTACTATCTATTTTGAAAAATTAAGTTGAATAAAAAATGATAATGTAATTTGATAAGAAAAATAGATGTATGGTATTAAAGTAAATTTTTACAAACCTAATTATAAAAAATGAGTTAAAGCGTAAAATTAAAATTGATTTAATTAAATTAACGTACGATTTTTGAAAAAAGTAACAAGACTACTGAAAAAAAAAGTTAATGGTTGTACATTAAGAATGATAATATAACTTGATTAGAAAAATCTTTTTCTTTTGATTTTTGCAAAACTTATTATAAAGCATCGTAAAATAAAAAATTGCTATCATCTGTTGTAATAAACTGATTAAAAATATCTCTCAGTCTCTGATACAGTACTACTTAATTTTAAAAATTTAGAAAATCTTTTTGATTTGAATACGATATATATCTGTTACTACAACACACAATAATGAGCGATAGTCGCATAAAAAAGAAAATTAAACAACAAGTACTTACCCGAACATTTTTTATATCCGATCGTAATAGTTAACTTACACTCGCAAAACACATTATTATTATTATTATTATTTAATTATTATTTAATTTAATTTAATTAAGGGTTCGTTTAAAACTAAAATTTTTGCACCCCTTCACTGATCCGCTTTGAACGTTGCGGAACGTTCTTACACTATCGACATTCGAAATGCGAATGCCTAATTTTCCTTTCATCACACTTAATTGGAAGGAGATTATTTAGTTTGGAAAAAATACTTGTTAGGTACATAAATGCTGATGACAATGCTGTTACCTTTCGCTAAATTAATTGTTAAGTTTTCCATAATGATTTTGTTGTTGTTTTTAAATTCTTACACTAGCGACAATCGAAGACAAATGTCTGAATTCCCTTTCACCACACTTATTTGGAAAATACTTTTTACATAAATGCTGATGTCATTGCATACCTTTCGCTAAATTAATTGCTAAAGGTTTCCATGGCGATCTGTATATATGTATATTATATATGGCATTTCAAAGATTCCTCGAGATCAGTACCATTTGAGGAGGCAGCATGGATAGTCAGTTTAAGCATCCTTTTTCAGCTATAGTCGCCGGTCCATCAGGATGTGGAAAATCCTACTTTATTGCTAGTTTCCTGAAAAATATATCAACTGCATGCGGTACTACAATGTTTACAAAAATTTACTGGTTTTATGATCAATGGCAAAAGTTGTACGCGGACCTAGATTCAGCAATTGAATTTCAACAGGGTTTACCGGATTTGCGTATGTTTGACGGAGAGAATCCTGTGTTGATAATAATTGACGATTTGATGCGCGAATCTAATGAATCGATCGTGGATATTTTTACTAAAGGCTGTCATCATAGAAATTTAAGTGTTTTCTTTCTCACGCAAAACATATTCCATCAGGGACGCGGCCAAAGGGATATTTCTCTTAATGCGCACTACATAATTCTATTTAAGAATCCTCGCGATCGAGCCCAAGTGAAGCATCTAGCGCGCCAAATCTACCCTGAAAATGTAAAGTTTCTAGAAGAAGCGTTTCAAGATGCAACATCTAAACCTCACGGATATTTACTAATCGATTTAAAACAGGACACACTTGAAAGCACACGTTACAGAACATCTATATTTGGAGAGGATGGTCCATGCTGTGTGTACATACCGAAAAAGGGTATTAAACCTCAGACACGCGAGAAATTTGGTATTTCTTAAAACATAATGGCAACGAGAACAACATCGCTGAATAAGAGAAAAAATGTTGATCTTCTTACGGCCTTAGCCAAGTTAGGTGAAAAGGAGCGATGTGTATTGTTAAAATGCTTAGATGACAAACAAGTGCACTGCATCTGTGAATGTATCTACAATACTTTAAAAGGTAACGTACCTCTAACAAAATATCAGAGAGGGAGACTCGCTCGTCACAAAAGGACATTAAGGCTATTAGTAAATCAGTGTGATCCTATTAAAAAGAAAAAACAGATATTGATACAGAACGGAGGAGCGTTTTTGCCATTACTGTTAGCTCCTTTACTTAGTGGTGTTTTAGGAAGCATTTTACAGTAAGATAATGGTAGACATGGAGCATGCGAAGAAGATGGTGATCGTACCACAAGAGTTTCTGCATCGAATGAAGACCTTTGAGCGTAGACAAAATAACGTTCTATCGCAGCTGGATAGTGAAATGACGCAAGTATTAAACTCTAATTTAAACGATCATGATAAGTGGCAACAGTATAATCAGATACTTCAACGATACCTGCATTTTTCTGCTGAACTACGGCAGCCGATCAATATATCAGTTGATTCGAAACCGGCAGATAGTCTCTTAAACGACGACGAAATAATTTCGACTTTACCCGAGACATTTAAGAGAAAAGCCGCCAACTTTCTACGTATTTTACGTGCGTATGGAGATATCGCTTGGGATAAGCGTGGCGTTATAACAATAACAGGTGAAGTCGTACCGCAATCAAATATTATCGATCTAGTTCATGATACAGTGCGGCCGCGTAAACACTCAAATCCTCAAGGATGGCAAAAATTTGCAGAGTATCTTAATACCGTTAATATACCGCATGAACTCATCGGTAACGTTAAAAGGCGAAACTTTTCAACTACAGCGTCTACGATATCCGACGACGACGCCTACGACACCGCTGACAATCTACATTTACCGTCGCTGCATCAGCAAGTAAAGGTACAGCCTAAGCGTTATAGTCTGCGTACTCTGAAGAAGAAGAAGCCATTCAATAGCAGTTTAATTCGCTCAGTGACGTCGCCGTTGTCAACTGCTACTACTCTGATAGAAAAGCACCGACCAGAAAGGGGTTTGAGTCAGAAGAGGTATCGAATTCGCGGGTGGGATGCTCTGAAGCTATAATTATGGATGCTGTATATTACGATCCGTCACATCCGTCCGGTTTTGCTGGAGCAAATTCTTTACGATCCACTATGAATCATCAATATGCCGATAAAGATGTACGAGCATGGTTACAGAGGCAGGAAGCTTACACAATGCATAAACCGGCGGTGCGTCGATTTCCTCGAAATAGATACATCGTAAGTAACATGTTTGAATTGTGGCAGGCAGATCTCTGCGACATGCGAAATCTGAGCAAATACAACGACGGTTATAACTATTTACTAACCGTTATCGATGTATTCAGTAAAAAAGCCTGGGTGAGACCGCTTAAACTGAAAACGTCGAATTCGGTCATCGACGCATTTTCCGATGTCTTTGAAAAATGCAATGAGGTTCCTCAAAATATTCAAACCGATAAGGGTAAAGAGTTCGTCGCTCGAAATGTACAGCACTTCTTTAAGAAAAATCAAATTCATTTCTTCACAACAAACAATCCCGACGTGAAAGCCTCGATTGTTGAACGTTTTAATCGGACGCTAAAAACAAGAATGTGGCGATACTTTACATACGCTAATTCCTATCGATACATTGACATATTACAGGATTTTGTAAAAGCGTATAATAACTCGTACCATTCGAGTATAAGAATGACTCCTGCAAGCGTTAATGATGAAAACATCCTCAAAGTATGGCAGAATTTATATAGTCGGGGACTTGGACTTGGACTTGAACGCACGCCTAAATATGACGAGGGCCAACATGTTCGTATCGCTAAAAGTAAGTATCACTTTGAAAAGGGATACGAAAGTAATTGGAGTCAGGAATTTTTTCGAATTGACAAGGTTATAAAACGCAAGCCACCTGTATACAAATTAGTTGATCTGAAAGACGAGGAGGTGGAGGGTGTTTTTTATGAGGAGGAAATACAGGCAGTTACAATAGATCCTAATACAGTATTTAAGATTGATCAGATATTATCCGAAAAGGGTCAAGGAAAAAAGAAACGTTACCTGGTAAAGTGGAGAGGCTATAGTAATAAGTTTAACTCGTGGATATCTGCCTCTGAACTACAGCAGCTATAATATGACTCAGGAGGATGAGTTTTATCTAACCCTACTCAGCAATAGTTCCATGAGTTATTTTCCGAATAATACTACAACGAGTTTTATTACACAGCTGCCTAAGCGAATAAGATTGACGGGACAATGGGTTGTAGGTGTATCCGAGATTCAGTATCCTTGCTCGTTCACAACGATGAGTGAGATGGATAGCTTCCTATATTATAGAGTGGAACCACCAAACGAGGATGCAATTATGCCTTTAGAGACCGTAATTGACCGTGCACTTAAATATTTTTCCAAAAACCCCGAGGAAATCAAATACGAGGAAATCGAATGGTTCATAGTGCGCTTTCCGGCTGGAAATTATGAAACTATTGGAGACATCGTACAACAGATAAATGAGCATGTAATAATAGGCAGACTGGTGAAGTTGGACTACAGCAAACTGACTAAACGTGTATCTATCACATTTTTTGCTGAAGTGTCGATTTTCGGATTTTCGCCAAGATTAGGTCTGCAGTTGGGTTTCCGACCGTATCAGGATGTATTTCACGAGCAGAGTCCTGTACACCACGCCAGCATTTGGAATGGTCTACCCTCTCAGATGTTTGTTTACTGCGATATTGTAGAACCGCAAATTGTGGGCGATGTTTTATCCCAACTTATGAGAATAGTGAATATTACTACGGAAAACTACGATTATGGTCGCCATAAAGACACTGTGTTTTCCCCAACGCACTACATACCCTTAATGACCAAGGAATTTCAAAATATCGAGGTACATATAAGAACTGACACGGGTGAATTCATACCATTCGATTTCGGTACTCTAAGTCTAAAACTTAATTTCCGTAAAATTAAATAAATAAAATATGGTGTGTCCATATCAACAATATTACTTACATCAGGCCGGTAGCGGAATAGGAGCAATTTACAGAGGTGCCCCTTATCAAAGAGGACATGGAATAGGAAGTTGGTTAGGAGGTATATTTAGAAGTATCTTGCCAATATTCAAGTCGGGTGCACGAGCTGTGGGTAGGGAGGCACTGCGCACCGGATCGAACATTCTGAGTGATGTAATTGAGAATCGACCTATAAAAGATTCGTTTGTGAATAGAGTCCACGAGGCCGGTCGAAATTTAAAGCGAAAAGCCGACGAAAAAATAGATACTTTAATGGAGGGTTCGGGACATAAGAGATCGCACATCTCTAATATTCGTCAGTCGCAGTCGAAAACTACTACTGTTAAAAAAAAAGCTCCAACAGTGCAAAACAAAAAGAAAAAGAAGAAAATTATAACTAAGCAAGCCGTTTATAGTGATATATTTTCTTAAGAAAAGACATGGCTTTTCTACACGCACACTCGTGTGAATGTATTAAATCGGAATTGGATCTTTTCGCTTTACCATCAACACAGACGAGTATTGAGAGTGGTGAATGGATTTTCTACAAACCTTTGTCCTCGTTAAGCGACGATGCGCCCCTGGAATTTGTCGTCCCTGGCAATGGTAACGATTACCTGGATTTGAGTCAGACCATGCTGTACATTACGGCTAAGATTGTAAAGCAGGATGACAGTGCATTATCGGATACGGATATCGTTGCACCCGTAAACAACTGGATGCATTCCCTCTTCAGTCAGGTTGAAGTGTGTTTGAATCAAAAAATGGTATCACCGTCAAATAATACCTATGCATATCGGGCATATATTGAAACATTACTCAACTACGGGAGCGACGCTAAATCGTCGCATTTAGGTTGTGCATTATGGCACAGTGACACGGCTACCGAAATGAATTCGCTCACGCATACAAATACTGGTTTTACCAAACGTAAAGATCTCACTGCTAAAAGTGCACAGGTTGAGATGCTCGGACATGTGCATTCGGATTTATTTAATCAAGAAAAACTCGTTATTAACGGTGTCGAAATGAAAACGAAATTCGTTCGTTCGAGAGATTCGTTCAGTTTAATGGCAGCCGTAAATTCATCTTATAAAGTAAAAATGATAGATGCAAGTTTACTCGTTAGAAGAGTGAAAATAAATCCGACCATCATGTTGGCTCACGCTAAGGCATTAGAAACGAGTAGTGCAAAGTATTCTGTAACAAGGACTGACGTAAAAGTTTTAACAATTCCTACAGGTATACAGCGGAAGTCTCTGGACAATATTTTTCTGGGTCAGCTTCCGAAGCGTATCATCGCCGGTTTTGTTTCAAATAAGGCTTTCAATGGTGATTATTCGGCGAATCCGTTTAATTTCGATAATCACAGTATCAACTATATCTCTCTATACATTGACGGCCAGCAAATTCCTTCCAAGCCACTTCAACCTGATTTTTCGCAAAATGGTCTCTATGTACGAGCATATCATACCCTATTTTCGGGTACAGGTATCCATTTCCTAAACGAAGGTAATAATATAAGCCGTAAAGAGTATCCACACGGATATTGTTTAATGGTTTTTGATCTGACACCCGATTTGGCGGCAAATGCAAGTACACACTGGAATCTTGTGCGAAATGGCTCGTTACGCTTAGAGGTAGGATTTGAAAAGGCACTAACCGAAACCATTAATGCACTCATCTATGCGGAGTTCGATAATGTAATCGAGATTGATAAACATAGAAATGTTATTACGGATTTCACAAACTAGAAAAGGCATATTTTTGTACTTTTCGTATCAGTTGTTGTTACAAGCTCGAAGAGGATGGCTGACGCATTTGCATTTGTTGATTTGCAAGGTTTCTATGGAAATGATAAACAGTTCATACCGAAGGAGTTTGCCGTGTGTACTAGTGACGGCATGTTAACAGTTTTTTTAATCAAACCGCCAACATTGTATTCAAAATTATCGCCGGGTGCGAAGAAAACAACAAATTATCTTGAATCGAATTACCACGGCCTGCGTTGGAGCTCGGGATTTTTATCATATAAGAATTTCGACTCCGAGATCAAACGTATATTACAACCATATAGCAAGATTTACGTGAAGGGTACTGAAAAATGTAATCTACTACTAAAGTGTTTGAACAAATCCGTGGTGCATCTTGATTCAATCGGTTGTCCGTCTCTTAAAAGTTTGAAAAAGGAGACTCAGACATTTCGTTGCATACATCATCATATTGAAGATCCTGTTTGTGCATTAGAAAACGTACTGCTACTTCAAAACTGGTTTAATATAAGTTCCAAAGATGAATGCGGCACAGGTTCTGAGAAGTTTGAAATCGATCCCGTCCCTCAAGAGTGTATTTCGAATTGTATGTGCTGGTGATCAATTACCAAAATATGTACCTAGACCATGTGCCATTATTGTCAACACGGACCCCGCACATCGACCCGGCGAACATTGGAATGCAATCTACATTAATAGCGATGGCCATGGCGAGTACTTCGATTCTTTTGGTAGACCCCCAAAAGGTTTTCACTTAAAGTTTATGAGACAGAATTCAATCTCATACAACTACAACCACAAGATAGTTCAAGATTTCCATTCAGATGTGTGTGGACTTTATTGCTTAATGTTTTTATTTTTTAGACTAAACAATGTAACAATGAAAAAATTTGTAAAATTTTTCAATAATCAATTAATTCTAAACGATGAGATAATTAAGTATTTATTCAATATTTATTTCTGTACAATTAAATTTATTTAATGCACTGTTTTTATATTGTAATCATAGTAATATTATACATTTTTTACAATTTATGTTTTTTTTCATTTTTCCTCTTCATCATCAGATGGTGTTGAATGCTGTACAAATTGTTCTAATTGACACGTAAATTTTTTTAAATCTATTGATGTTAGATCATGTATCAGTTTTATTAAACGTTGCCTACAATAATTAGTACTACCATTCTTCTCTTCTAAAAACTCCTCACACAGCTTATAACCATCTGTATAGCGTTTTGTCAAATTTTTCAAAAACTCGTCGCTATATCGACCAAATCCGTAATTTTGCTGATGCTCCGCATCCTCTATTAAGGTATTTAATTGAACACATAATCTGTTTACAGCCTCAATAGTATTTGAACTCTTTGACCACATTTCTTCTCTGTAACACATCCACATAATTATATCTTGATAAGATCCCAACGGTATATCTAAAATACAAAACAATACAGCAATTGTACGAAAAGAAAACCTCTTAATTTACTTACTCTAACAAAAATGATAAAATCAGAAATTATAGAAACGTTTGGGTAATACGATTTTAAAAATTCCGTTTCAGTCATCAACCCTGCGATTCGAAGTAATCAGATCGATGGTGTTACTTGAAGGCTGTACAACACTTGACAAAAAAATAGATTCGGAACAGCTATTTAAAATAAAAATTAAAAAATTTACCTTCACTCACTCATTATCTTTTTAAAAGCAACAACAAAATCATTATGGAAAACTTAACAATTAATTTAGCGAAAGGTAACAGCATTGTCGTCAGCATTTATGTAACAAGTATTTTTTTCCAAACTAATTAACCTTCCTTCCAATTAAGTGTGGTGAAGGGAAAATTAGGCATTCAGCATTCGAATGTCGATAGTGTAAGAACGTTCCGCAACGTTCAAAGCGGATCAGTGAAGGGGTGCAAAAATTTTAGTTTTAAACGAACCCTTAATTAAATAAATAATAATAATTAAATAATAATAATAATAATAGTGTTTTGCGAGTGTAAGTTAACTATTACGATCGGATATAAAAAATGTTCAGGTAAGTACCTACTTGTTGTTTAATTTTCTTTTTATGCGACTATCGCTCATTATTGTGTGTTGTAGTAACAGATATATATCGTATTCAAATCAAAAAGATTTTCTAAATTTTTAAAATGAAGTAGTACTGTATCAGAGATTGAGAAATATTTTTAATCAGTTTATTACAACAGATGATCACAATTTTTTTATTTTACGATGCTTTATAATAAGTTTTGCAAAAAAAATCAAAAGAAAACGATTTTTCTAATCAAGTTATATTATCATTCTTAATGTACAACCATTAACTTTTTATTTTTCAATAGTCTTGTTACTTTTTGCAAAAATCGTACGTTAATTTAATTAAATCAATTTTAATTTTACGCTTTAACTCATTTTTATAATTAGGTTTGTAAAAATTTACTTTAATACCATACATCTATTTTCTTATCAAATTACATTATCATTTTTTATTCAACTTAATTTTTTCAAAATAGATAGTACACATTCCTCTAAGCATTTTATTATTATTATTATTGTCATTCTAGATTCTATAACTTTTTACTTTTCAAGTTTGCTCACGTAACAGTACACATTCCTGTAAGCATTTTATTATTATTATTATTATTGTCATTCTAGATTCTATAACCTTTTACTTTTCAAGTTTGCTCACGTAACATGTTGTGACAAAACATTTCCATAATCAAATTACCCTTTTACTTTCTCAAAACATCATAGGTACATAACATTTTTATTTTTCCAAAACCTAATTACAGACGCATTATTATTTTCCAATTAAAATACTCATTAGGCTTCGATAATAACAATAATATCCTTTACCTTCTATAATACATTCACCAAAAATGATATTAGAAGAAGGGGGCCAGTCAGTCTTAGTTTAACCATTGTCGAAATCAGAGGTGTATAGGAATACGTGCCAGTTTTTAAGTTTAATCAGAGGGTAAGTTTTATTATTGTTTAAATTCTCGCTATTAGTTTTATAAAAATCTACTAGCTTTTATTTTTTTTTTACCCATTTCAATAATCTTTTTGTAGTTTTCAAAAACTGATTTTATTATTTTACTTTGTTTTCCATTCTTCACATGCACATGCCAATTTCGGAATCTGAATGTACAACCATTAATTTTTTATCTTCAGTAGCCTTTTTACTTTTTGCAAAAATCGTACGTTAATTTAATTAAATCAATTTTAATTTTACGCTTTAACTCATTTTTATAATTAGGTTTGTATATTGTGACAAAACATTTCCATAATCAAATTACCCTTTTACTTACTCAAAACATCATACGTACATAACATTTTTATTTTTTCCAAAACCTAATTACAGACGCATTATTATTTTCCAATCACCTTTACTTTTTAGCATGCACAACATTTTTTATTTTGTCATTAATTGTCATGTAACTAACATTAGTACACACGTAACAACTCTTCACAGCCGCAGGCGTAGAGAACCGATAAGAGAGAGAGTGACCTAGACGATGAAACCATCACCCCCTCGAGGAGACAATACCCTCAGGCGAGGGACACCGCCACGAGGAGACAATTAGGCGAGGGACACCGCCTCAGGCGAGGGACACCACCCGAGGGTCACTGACCTTACTTTCACACCCCTTCACACCCTCAGGGCACATTCTTCCTTTCACTTTCTCTTCTGACACCATGACGTCAGAAAAAAGTGGAGGGGAGAATGTGCCCCTATTCTACTAGGGTTGTTAATTACTTTTCAAAATAATTAATGCAAAGCGATTCATTTTATTTACCTTGGACTGCGAGTTCGCGGAATTGTTCATAGGAATTTTCTTGAGCTTTAACTGAAAGAACTAGATGTTACTGTCCGTCAAAACTGAATCAACTAATAGTAGAAATACACAAAAAACGGAATAGTGCATGTTTGGATACACTGTATAGTGTATAACTCGAGGGTTTAACCACTTTTAGAAATTAATGCCTTTTTACATAGAAATACTCAGGAAATAGTGGGAATTACTAAGAAGTACTTGGAAGTTTTAGAAATACCTGGAAGTACTTGGAATTACCTAATCAGTAATTAGAAATAGCATTATTATTATCTCAGTCACGCGTTGCCCAATACCAAACTCGTCAAGAAACGGATTAAGTCGTTCCCTGTTTAATGTGTTGTGATGATTTTTTGTATTACAAATATTTAAATAAAATGTGGTTCTAAATATCTATTTAATTGTCGAAAATTGAGGTCAAAAGATAACAAAATCGTTAATTATGCACAAACGTATTGCCTCGATACGCAGAAGTCAACAGTATACTTGAAACGGAGTAAATTGATGATTTCGCATAACCTATCGTTGCGAGGGTTTATTGCTTCATCATGGTGTTCCAAAAGCTGAAAGCAGATCTTGCTTAAGAAACTGGAAAGTTTGGCTGGAAAAGCGACAGCTTCAGAAACGTATGACGGTGTTGTTTACGACGCAGCCGCCATGGCTTTTTGCAATTGCAAAAACTTGTATTGAGGAGCTTATCGGTGTCAATTAACTTGCACACTTGAACTTGAAAATATACCCGAAATGGATGTTGATGAGCAGAAGCAAAGGTTGGGGGAAGACAAGCTAATTGCACTCGTTTATTGTTAAGAGTATTTTTTACAAAAGATAAGTACCGAAACTGATCTAAGCGGGTAATTTTTTTGGAATTCCTCGTTCTTGCGATTTGACACCGCTGGACTATTCTATTTTCTCTGGAGTCATTTGAAAGACGGGCTTACGTGAACAAACCACAAATAACTGATGCTCTGAATAGTGTTTCACCAAGCCAAGTAGCTTGACTTGAAATGTAATAGCTTGGCTTGGGCTTGAAAGGCAAGCTTTTTAAGAAGAAAAGCTTGGTTTGGTTTGATGTTTGCAAATGCAGGCTTGGCTTGGTTATCAAGCTTTATGAACCTTTTTCAAACTTCTTGCTCCTCCCGTAAGTGTAGTGAGGTTGGAACACATTGCGCATTACGTCATACGTGTATAGCTCATTGTCGTACTGTCGCAGTGTTACTCAATTGCCAGTTAGTAGTTAGTTTTAGTCACCTTTGAGTGCTTAAGTAAGCCATTGTTAACTATGGGTTCTAACAAATTATCTGTAATATCTACGCATTCACATTTTCTAATTTATAATTTTTATCACTGCTGAGTTCGTACAAATCAAAAACCATTGCAGGACATCACCTGATAGCCGTATTATTTTACAATTAAACACTAGTGTTAGAGTAGTTTCAAAATCTCGTGGCACTCGAGATGTGTGGCGGGATTTATTTAAACGCGATACTACGATACTAATATGAAGTTCTATAAATAATTACACCTATATTTATTTACTCTACATATTTAGGATGGCATTTTACCTACCAATGTTTTTGGACGTATAATGTCGTGCCTATTTTTCGAAATTGTTGTAAATCCCGCCGCGCATTCCGAGTGCCACGAGATTCTGAACCTACTCTACAGCGTGACGTGCAACCGATTTTGTTCAAGGTACCGTTGCGCCCATTGCGATTTTGAGAAATATATAGATATATTTTATTTTTTTATAATTTTTTTTACAATGTTTTAAGTAGAATATTCTTTTCTTACTAAATCGAATCAACATACCTACTAATGGTATATTTTGTTTGAGTAGAGCACATACTATCTCAAATATACCCTGAATTACACGTAGGTAGGTACTTCTTGTATATCGAATGAATATATTTTATGGTAGAATGCAAAATCATCAGCTGGATCCTCTAAAAATTATGTTCTATGGAAGTATTAGAAGTATAAGCTTGAAAGTTTGGGAAAAGCTTGAATGCTTGACTTGCAAAACTCAAGCTTTCCACAAATACGCTTGGCTTGGATAATACTTAAGCTTCACTTGGTTTTTTGTAGGCTTGACTTGATTTTATGTCAAGCTTTAAAAATTCAAGCCAAGCCCGTGAATCCCTAGCTCTAAAAGATGAAATTCGGCATTGCATTTGATGTTGCAAAATATTGTTCAAATTTTTGCGAAAAGAGCGGCGACGTCTACCGACGTACTAGAGATGGACATTTGCTCGATATCATATTCCATTATTAATTCCCATATTTCTATTTTACATCGGTTTCAATAAAACTGAATTTGTCAAAGAAAAGGTGTTTTTAAGCCAAATTACTTCCTCCCCTCAACTTTTCCCACCATATAATATTTCATTTAGGTCTTTGAAAAAGGAGCAGGTATACGAGTGTTGCCACGCGAACAATTGAACAGCAGATATATTTTTTTAAATACATTACTGAGGAAAATTGCCCAAAAAATAGGAATTTCAAATTGAAATCAGTGAAACGCCCTCTGGCGGCAATGGTAGGAAATTGTAAATGATTTCCAGCATTTTTTCTGGGCCACATTTATTATAAGATTTTATTTCACTGTCCTATCTCAAATAGTTTCTGAGTTATGACCGGTCTCCTTTTTTAGTTGTAGACCCTGTACAGTGTACATAGGCAGCGTAGTCGTGCTCACTGCTCGTGCATATTATGGAGAATACAATTTGTAGTAAATTTTAGAATCGCTTTATCTCAGAAATGGCGAATCTTACGGAAAAAGTATAAAATCAATGTTTGTAGATTATTGCATGATTTGACAATTTTTGTCTGAGCTAATTTTATGATAAAACTAACCGTTTCGCTGAAAAATTCAAAAAACACATTCAACTTTGACCTTGAATAAATTTTTTTGCACACATGGAATCCATGGGGACTTCACAATTTCATTACAATGGTGTCCCTAACATTCATGCCAATTTTCAACTTTCTGGGAACTTATGCAAGGGTACCCCTATTTTTCGGGCTAACTTGACCGTACCACAGTGAACTCTATACTAACATAGAGTTCACTGCCGTACCATAAGGGTTTTTGGTCGGTTATTTCTATTTTGTGGCACCTTTCGCTTAGATTTAGAAGAACTACATTCTCCTGTTTTTAATAATGAAGTGACATTGTGGCGATTTTAAAAACCAAATAGAATAGTAGAATACACTAATCCAAGCTCTATTTATAATAATATGCAGTCGTAATTTACTGTAGGAATTAATTTTTCCTAGAGCCAAAATGGATAACGCCGCTGAATTTATTGTTGCACTGTTAGTTTTAATAGTCATATTTTAATATCGTATAATCAAATTAGTTAAAACAAATTTCTAATTATCATATTTAGTCGATATTTAAAGAGTCCTTTTCAAATCTGCAATTCTGTTGTAAAAGAAGTTGTACATTCGAAATACTGCTATAGCACAGAATAGTATGCTATTCGCAAACTGCGGGTCAACAGCATTCCTAGCCACCGCTACCGCTGCATTGGCCTAGTTGAGGTCTGTGACCGGTTCTGCAGTGTTCTTCAATTTTGTTAGACCAAACTTGCCTACAAAAGTATTTCAGAGTGTAGGTGCAAATTGCATTAAAGGTTTCGTGTCCGATCTATTCAAAACAGGATGATTGCTAAAAATCTCTCTACAACTGTAGATTATTAATATTAATTTACAGTTTGCATCGTGACGCATTGCATAAAATTGCACCCAAGTTTCAATTCGAACGGTCTTCCAGATTCACAATTGCCGATAACACGTTTGGTATGCGAAGTGGGCCGTTATAGATAATAGTCTTATATTAACCGATTCCTTTCTGTTATGCATTCTATGCCATTGGTTGAACGATTTTTTGATCTACCTCTTTCTTACAATCAAATCGATGGATGGAATTTAAACAATTTCCTTACTACATCTGGTTGAACAAAGTCCGCCTCAATAACCGGTTTTCCAAAAATGCGTTATATTGGAAATATCAAAAAATTCGATACCTACCGACACATCGTGCGTGTGAAACATTCCTGGATGTCGATTAGGTAATATTAGGAAATTAGGCGACTATTTAAGTATGTCAACTAGGAAAATATTTCAAACTTGTTTTATAGTATCATTTACGATGGTGTTAATCACCCTTCATAAATATTAACGAAAATAATACCTACATCTCGTATTACGTTATGCACCCACAGAACCAAACATTCACCTAAAATGCTAAACAAAACTATCTTAACCTGTTTTGAAATTAAAATTTGTTTGTGTATATGATTCGGCCCACAAAATCAATTTTGTCCATTTAAAAATGTTCCTTCCGGGCATGTAAATAGATCACATTTTCTACCCGTTATGTGAACATACATCTCAAATTACTACTACCTATTATTCCTATACTACTACTAGTACTACTACTACTACTACAAGTCAGCGCCGTCGCTAGACTTTAAGAGGCCTAGGGCAAAATGCGTCGAGGAGACCTATTATAGTAAGTTAGGTAGGGTCTTCCAAAATATAGTTCAACTGTGGTTCTCGGGAAAAAAGTGTTGTAGAATCTTTGTACAGATTTGATAACGTAAAGGTAAATTTCAAATATATAGTTCCTTAATTTGCATTTTTTTCCACAGAATTTTTTTGGGCGTTATTACACCCAGGGCCGGCACTAGCTTATTGGAGGCCAGTTGCAAAATAAAAATGCTAGGCTGGAACTTAAAATAAAAATTTACTCTTGAAAATTAACGTAGAGTGCAAGTTAGTATCGAAAAGAAAAATTCATAGATAGATTTTTTCGTGCTTTGGCTGAAGCAAACGCGTCAATGGTTTTTTGATGTATCCAGATCGCGTCCAACCTCCGTCTCTATTGCTAACATAGCCAAACCCATCAGTCGTTGTTGGCATATACTGTCACAAAATAAACAAGATTGAGGTACAATTGTGATGTTTCCACATTACAATTTAAAGTGTTTACAGAAATGTTCCCACACATTGGGTTTTTTCAAACCCAGTAAATAATTTCATCTCTGTAACAAATGGTTACTTCCGTTTTAACCGTCAAGGGTAGGTTAAATTGATTCAAGATGTCATAACTTTTACTACAATATTGTCGGTATTTACTTGAGCGGATTTCGACACGTTTAAGATTTATTGTTTTAAAAATCTTTACGCGCGTGGTGTCGGGTGCACCGCATCGTTTGCACGTGTCTCATACCGCCCCTGATTACACCTACACAATAGTATTTTGGACTAAGTTTGGTCTAAGTTCCATGCCTTAGTTGCCTTACCCTTCCGGCGCCGGCGTCGCTGTCAACTAGCACTATTCACTCTACTACTACTACTAATAGTTCGGTCGCTAGAGGGATCCAACCCTACATTAAATCTGGTAGTTTTGTTTTTTTAGGATGTTCTTCTTCGGGATGGTTTGACAGTGAAAAATCCTAGTTTTCGTCATCTCCGCCTTTCTGCGTTTTCCCCCATCTTGAAAAAACCACCGAAAATCGTAACATTTTTCAGTTTTTCGCTTATAACTCCTAAACGGTACTTCGCCGCCAAATTTACTCCATATTCGATTTTATAGAAGACAAAACTTCCCTCCCACAAAAATCACTAATTACTTTGTTTCCACGCAAAGGAGATACAGAGCAGCAAAAAGCGGAAAAATTGCAATTCCACCGAAATTGCCCCTTTTCCACACAAAGGGTGGTCCGTTATTCACATGGTGGGGTGAAGAAGGTCTTCATGGTTAATCCTCCCGTTAGTATTACTCCGTGCAGCCATAGGGTGTGTTTCTTTCCTAGTGCACTTTTTATTCTTCACGTGATGGTTGTATTTATAATGGGAATATGTAATTATTATTATGAAGCTGTAAGTGGAATATACTTAAAATAACCTCTAATTTTTGCATGCAATATTGGAGTTATTGGAAGTATCACTTTTCTTTTTTTATGAAGATAAACTATCACTAATATCACTAAATAATACCATTCGAGTGAGACGTGTCTAGAACATAGACTTCTGGCCACAATATGGGCTTTATGAGTAAGGGGCGTTTGGAAAAAGAGATAGCAATTAATGTCAAGAGGAAAGAAAGGCAAGTATCAAAAGGGGGCGAAATGATCATTGCGAAATTTTGCAGGGGAAAGATGTGATTATAGTGTACAATGCATGCATAAAAAATTATTATGACGAAAGACGTCAAGGATTACACAAAGCAGAAACTTCTACGTCATGATATCCCTTCGGACCGTAAGTGAGAGATTTGGCTTCAAAACTCTCTGTTTTTTATGTGGTGAAAGGATACCTTCTAATTACAATGAGCTTAAGAAAAAAAAGGCTGTATACAAATGGAATACTGCTCACTTGGTGGAGAGGCAAAGTGTGAGAGACAATTTTTTGAATGCGGCAGTGAAACTTGTAGACGAATAGACTCCAGACTTTAATCTTATTGCAACTAATGCTCAATATCATCGATTCATCACTCTTGTCAGCAGATATTGTACAGGGCACGAATGGTGGAGTTTAAACGGGGATGCAGACCGCTTACTCTCATTGATAAAGCCATGGAGGATTAACATGATGTCGTCTCTTGCATTTTTGCCTACATACACTAAGGTACAATTTCTTGAAACCGCCGCCATCCCTACTAACCCTAGACGTGATGGCGCTTTCTACCAGTTGGTATTTGACAACGCTGATGACTTCGATATCAATACTATAGATGGCAACAGAACGTTTCACTCCATAGGGGAATAATTTGTGTGAATCCATACAATGCCGCGTAGCAGTCGGGAATTGTCCAACGCTCCCAAAGCATGAGTGCAACTGAACTAGTGACAGTAGATGGTCCCATTCAGAGGATTAGTTGGTGTAAAAATGGCAATAGATGCTGTAACGCCGGAGTTCGTCAAAACAATCTCTTGCAAATGCTGCACTCTTCCATCTTGTGCAAATATTGCGATGAATTCCTACGAAAAGAGACCAGAAATTATCATCCACCAGGACAATGACGGCGATGATGTTTTTCAGTCAAAATGAACTTGACTGTTAAATTATTTCACAATATTCATGCGCATTGCGCATGTAATACTATTAGAATGTCATCATAAATCAAATTTTCGTTTTCACATTCATTCTTTGATGTAGAGTGTAGTTTTGTTTATGACGACTTTGTTGATGTTGTCCAAAACAGAAAGTAGTTGAAATGAATAAAAAGACAAATGACCAAACATCGCTTGATATTGGTGGTAAAAAAACTTCTTGGGACATGCAATTTAAAGGGAACCCGACACCTAACGGTAAAAGGGTGTTGATTTTATACAAACATAAAAAAAATCAGTTTCCATGGAATTTAATCCAAAGTGTCGAAAACGTGACAATTTTGCTGGAATTACGATTGTACTCCTTCTTTGCTGCTCTGTACCTGCTTTCCTATTCATCGTAAAAACAAAGTACATAATTAGTGTTTATTGTAGGAAATTTTATCCTCTTCAAGAATTAATATGGGGAAAATTTGGTTACGATGCACCGTTTAGGAGTTACAAGCGAATAAACGGGATAAAGTGCCGTTTTTCGTTGTTTTTTTAAGACTGCGGAAAACGCAGAGGAGTGTGGAGGACGAAAACTTGGATTTTTTACTCCCTAATTATCCCGAACAACATACAAAAAAATCAGAGCTACCTGATTTAATGTAGGGTTGGATCTCTTTTTACCGCTCTAGCGACTGGACTATAAGACTATAACCACTAAATCACTACACACGATTTTTATGATTTATACCTTTCTCGCTCAACTAGAATTTTATTAATATTTTCACGATTTACTTTTCGAAAATCTCAAATGTTCACAATACAATATCAATTTAAAGCCATATTTCACGTGCTACAAAATGCAGACAATGCAGTAATGCGCTTCGTCCCTTTTAATGAAAGTGAATGGTAGTTCAGTTGTATGTTCTTATATACAGGATGACTTATTTATTCCGCCCACCTTTGAGACCTCGACATCTGTTGGAGTGACAATGTGAATTAAATGGGAAAAAATGTGCGAATTATTATAGCGAACTATTTACTGGAATGCAATAAGTCGTAACAAAGTACATACATCTTTAATAAAATGTTAATGCAGGATTGATCCATTTTGATGTCATAAAAAATGTCTGGCTGGTTAATTCGCATGCACTTCGCTGTATTCCAAAAATTGTTACGGGATGTGATAAATAAAAACTCAGAAAAAGATGATCATCAAAAATGTTTTAACGGCAGGAGGAAATTATATATTTTGTAGAGCGATCGTAATACATACAAGAAAGTACAATCTCAAGCTATCAAGGGAGCACAACTATCAGGAGTTCTACAGGACATAACATGGAAAAAGAAATACATATATGAATGTAGACAGCAAAGTTAAAATACATATATAAAACGATGATAAGACCAATAATGACATATAGAGCAGAGCGAGGGGAAGAGACTCGAGTCGAGACAAGTAGGACAAAATAATTACTTAGCACAGTTGAAATGAACACGTTAAGAGCCATAGCAGGAAAGACCAAGTTGGATAGAGTAAGAAATTCATATATAATTACGAGAACAGCTTAACGTAACCGACATTGCGAAATTCCAAAGACAAAAAAGAAGATATTGAAATGAACATGTGACAAGAGCAGTCCTTCAAAGGACCATCTCGTTGCCTGGCGTGCTTCTGTACAGGGCTATCCAGACGGAACCTACGGCTACTTGTAGGCATACTTTCTAGACACTAAACTTAACAAGCACATGCACCGCGTGGGCTTGGTAGATTCACCATCCAGCGTATGCTACACAGACGACCAGCCAGCGCAACATATACTTTGTGAATGTCCCGTACTCGTCGAAGCAAGACGATCCATGTTGGGGAAATTCTGGCGGGACATGTCTAAGATTAGAGCCGCTCCCCGTCCAGCATCCTCAGGTTTATCTCACGAGTGGGATGGCTTGAGTGACGGTGCGGGGATGAATCGACTCTAGTCAGGGAGGCAGCACAAAGGGCCCGAATAGTTGGCCTATGTGCGCGTGGACTTTATCACCCTCCCATCGCAATCCAGAAGAGCAGGTGATACCAGACTAATAAAAATAGCAAGAGGCTATAAACCTCAAGGAAGAAGTGTAGGAAGACCACAAAAAAGATGGGCTCAAAGTTGGTTATTTTCGGAAGAGGATACACCGTGACATCTTTGTAGATGAAGACACAGAGTTACTCATAATGCTAACAGTATTAGAGCTCCACCGACCGCGTTTTACTTTTAGAAACCAAGAGAAGAGGAACTGACAAGGAAGATTTTCTCTGACAAAGTCAGGAAAGTTCGTTTATTCCTCAATGGGTGTGACACGAGTTCGCCATTTTATAGACAAGGAAAGAAGGTCTGTAAAGTTCGTATTGAAAGACTCATGGAAGATAGCGAAGGGTTTTTGAACAAATACACCAAAGCAGCTACGACGGTAACATTTCTTGGTGGCGCTCTATGGTGGTAGGTAAGAAGACGCCTTACATACGTAACCATTGCACCTATTCGCACAATCGCCGGTTAAGTTTACGTTCAATTTGATTCCCCTACCACCAACGCCAGCTTTTTTCCGGGCATGTTTACAACTGCAGATTTGGTTAGGGAACAAATGGATTCACGTTAGTGGAGATGGAAATCCTCAAAATTGGGTCTGGTTCCTACCATCAGAGAAACAGCTCCCAAACTCTCCTTACGACGATGCACAGGTGATTGCAGTTGTTGCAAGATAGGGATAATGCTCGCAACAGCGAAGAGCTGGATGAAAATACTAAATACGAGGATGTGTTTGCTAATGATGATGCTGTCGAAACTGTATAAAAAATGTGCATTCGACGCAGATTTCAGCGATCTGCCATTTTCATATCACTTTTCCGTTTTATTATCAATTTTTAGGGGCATAATCGAAAACCGCAACCTTTTTGGGCCATAAGTACCCCCCCCCCCTCCCTCCCCCCAATGGAAACATAAATGACGCGATTAAAACATTATAACCGTTACTTGGAATTAATTATAATTAATTTGGATGCTAATTCTACTCGAATATTATATCATGCTTGTAAATAATATTAAAATAAAAACTTTATTTGAATCCAGAAAAACGAATACGAAAGTTGATGAAATTGGATTTCATACTATTATACCGTCGCGTCGGTCGGTCGTATGATTATTTGACAAATGAGAAAAGTTGGAGGGTTTCATTCATTTAAATTCAATTAAGTAAAAGTAATGAAGAATTATAAAAGACGTGTTTTTAAAAAGTTTGGTTAAATCCTATTTTTATTCAAATATTTTACCTATTTCATTTCAATAACCGCAAGTAACAGAATATTCTGATGTAGATGAAAGTTTTTAAAGTGAAGAATATTATTAGAAACGCTGTATTATTTGAGGATGTATTGGGACTTAATTCATTTATAAGGGATCCAGTGGCGTAGCAAGAGCCCTTCGTGCAAATAGCAGACCAGACGAATGACGAGCCGACATGGCGTTATTTTATCTGAATTTTTATTGCTATTGTGGCTGCTATTGTCATTGTCGAATGCCAGTTGCTTCGCAACAGAATTCGAGGGATGCACGAATATAATGCGCAATAAAGGCCCTTTCAGACGGGAATACTGTACCTGAGATACTGTATGCGAGATACGGAATCTGCGGTTGAAATTGATGGCGTACTTTCCAGATACGGCCTTTCGAGTCATTTATTACCCGCCAGTGACGAAGGTAGGATGGATGTCGAAGAGTGTGTGAGTGAGTGATGTGAACAACTGAACAAAGGAAGAGGAGACTTACTATGTGGGTACACCCTATAGTAGAATTGAGGAAGATGAACCGGACGTATCATTTACTTTAACTTGATTTTATGAAAGATTCCTCTAAGCCCTAAGGTTCGAGCTTTTGAACTGTTCAATCACCAATAAGTATAATCCTACGCCTATGTACTCTGTTGTTTCGGTATCCCCGTCTGAAATTACTTATTACTAGTAGTGATCGAACAGTTGAAAAGCTCTCACCTTAGAGGGATCTCTAACCAAGTCCAGCTAAAGTAAACTGCTTCTTCTTCCTCAATTCTACTATAGGGCGTACCCAGATAGTGCGTCTCCTCTTCACTTGTTTGTTTTTTTAAATATGTACATCCTACCTTGGCCAGTGGCGTACCCAAGGGGGGGATTGGGGGGATATATCACCCCCAAAACGTCCAACCCTTCCATTATATTTTACGCTTATTCTTATTAATCCTTAAAAAATGACCTATCTTAGAAATTCAACCTCACAGGACAGACTTAATGGACTGGCAATGATGTCAATTCATGGGGAACTACCCATTTCAGAAGACGATATAATAGAGGAACTTGCACGACAAGGCGAAGGCGATTGGATATTGTATTGTAATAATATTTATTTTATAACTTTCTGTAAAACAAATGTTTATTAAAATTTGTAGATCACACCTCACTTTTTATATCCCCTCCCAAGGCTATAGTCTGCGTACGCCACTGACGGATAATAAATGTCTTGAAAGTATGCCGTAAATTTCAACCGCAGATTCCGTATCTCGCATATAGTATGTCAGATACAGTATCCCCGTTTGAAAGATGCCTAAGACTCGTAATTAATCATCAGTCATTGAGCTATACGCGCGGAAAGCCGACTGCAGGACTGTTGGTGTATAAGTATAGTCGCTAGTAGTCGTCTCGACGATTGAAATAAAGTGGCCCCCTTGGCGCTTTGGGTCCGTTTGCTTAGCACACCATTGCCTATCGGTAGCTACGCCACTGAAGGGGTCATCTTTTAATGTCCATCCCCTACACATCGTACGTGCTGCTTTTTTAAGACGCCTCTATTTCATTCGAAGACACTACTGATTTTGTTTCGCACGTACCTACTTTCGAAAGTTACTCTGGACTTTGAGAGTACAAATACTCATGGGACCGTTCGTATTTTCCAAGTCAAAATTGGGAACTTCATCGACGTTTTTTGTTTTTACGTTATTATTCCACAATTTTCATTGAAATAAGAGGGACACAAGAAATTTTTTGCATTGTGACGGAGACGGAGACTCTTGCTATGTATCGATCATTTATTAACAAAACCCTAAATGAAATAGTAATGTTTATATTACTCTAAATTAAGTAATCATTTGTTTAATGTAGTTGAAACATACGTGTTTACTTTGCCATCGTACACATGTGTCGACCAAAACGACGGAAACCAAAGTACATACTTTATTCGAGTTCAAGCAGACTAAAGTGTTGAAATGAAACGGTATAATATGTAGTTATATAGGCTGTTCCATTTTGGATGGCCTCACCGGCTATATCTACAAAACCAAATGTGTCAACTTAATGGGTTAAAAAAATTTATAACTAAATCAGGCGTGAGAAATTCATTGAAAATATTTTTAAACTATAAGAACAACCACAAGAGGGCGTAACTGCTACGACAAACACTAAAAATTGATCTTTTCAGTTTTTTAAAACTTAGTTCTTGTCAAACAACGTTTGTTTATAAAATTCTTTGCTGTTTCCAATAATAAAGCGAAACCTTACGAAAGAAAAACCACTGTAACTTCTACAATTTTTGTTGGATTTGAATAAATTTTTGCATTTTTGAAAGGTCATTCAAGGCAAATTCTGGACTTATAATAATAATTGACAATAATCGTTTAATACATTTTCTAGAGGGGGTTATGTCCAATTGAAGTTGTTTTTGCAAATTTTCTCTAAAATTTTAAATGGAAGGATATTGTTCTTTTATGTTGGTTTTGTAGAACTTTAATAGTTTAAGATACTGGCGAAAACCCAGTCTATGATCATAATCGATCCATAAGAGGTTGGTGCAAAACAAGATGATGGGGATGAAATTTATTGTCTCTGTTTTGAAGATATTGCCGGTGGCCATCCATAATGGACCGGCCTGTATAGTATGCTACTAAATTATTTTCTAAAGTTGTAAAGAGGGATGGATTCCTTGTTGATTTTCCTTATACAGAGAGCGTATAAAGTTTCAAAACCTTTTTTTTTCTTTTTTCTCGTAAGAATTTGCGAAAAACGCTTGAACACGTCAAATTGATTTATTTTGAAAGAAGTATTTTTAGACCATTTTCATTTTTCCACCCCCCTCCGTTTTCAAGTTACGACGTCAGAGCCATTTTTTTTAAATACAACCACCTCCATTTTTTAGTGGATTTGGATAGATCATAGAATTCTGATTTAAGTTAGCTTTCTGGCCAATAGTTTCCGAGATATTAATTTTTGAAAGTAAAAAATGTAGACTGATTATTGGTAATACTGATTGTGCTATTTTGTCCCTAATCAATATTTTTCCGTTATTATTATTTTTGTGACTTGTTTAGTACCTACGTATTAAAAAGAAATCATTGGTATTTTTTTCTCGATAAGGATTTTGTTTTTGTTGATGATAACCGATTCCCCATTACAAAATAGCGCAATCAGTATTACCACTAATAGTCTACATTTTTTACTTTCAAAAATTAATATCTCGGAAACTATTGGCCAGAAAGCTAAAATGTTCATATTACTTAAATCAGAATTCTATGATCTATCCAAATCCACTAAAAAATGGAGGTGGTTGTATTAAAAAAAATGGCTCTGACGTCATAACTTGAAAACGGAGGGGGGTGGAAAAATGAAAATTTTCTCAAAATACTTTCAAAACAAATCAATTTGACGTGTTCAAGCGTTTTTCGCAAATTCCTACGGGAAAAAAGAAAAAAAAAGGTTTTGAAACTTTATACGCTCTCTGTATGAAGTGTTTCATGATTTCATTTGAGAGCTGCATGTGATTTTGAGAGGAGCGCTATTGTTGAGTTCTGTAATGGACAATCGTACCAAATGTGATACTCTAAATAGCATTTGATCATGATCACCATCTCTGTGAATAGTATTTGATCATGATCACCATTCTGGACATCAGAGCTGAGTATTTAAGAGCAGCATCTGCTGAACTAAACGTACGGTATTCCACTTAAAATAATATGTTGAACTTCACCTGCTGAACTAAACGTACGGTATTTCGCTTAAAATATTATATTGAAATTCACGCGAATGATTTAATTTGTAAAATGCGTAACTTACTCTCATAAACTATACCTACCTATAGGGCTTACAATACCGGAAGAAATTTTGAATACCGGTTTTCGGTATTCAATCAAGTGAATCCCGGTATACCGGTATTGACTTTTTTTACTGCTGAAACTATAAAATAAAAATAAAAAACTCATAGCTTAGAAATTCAAAATTCCAAATTCAAAGTACCTATTCAAGTTATTCAAAGATGTAAATATAAAATGTAAATTAAATAAATCCACATAAAATTTCGTATTCAAAATAGAAATTTGAAATAAAAAATTGAAACTCAAAATATTAATGCTACTGAATCCTAAATTATAATTTGAAAATTCAAATTTCAAAATTCGAAACGCAAAATATTACTGCTACTTAAAGTTAAAAAGTTTAAATTAAATTCAAAATTGCAATTCGGAATAATAAACTCGCAATTATAATTTTGCAAATTCATAATTCAAAAATTAAAACGAAATAAAGAAAAATTGGTAGTGCCATTTGAAAACTCAAGTTACTGTTTATAGAGATTTTGTCAATTGACGTAGTACTTTCTTCCCAACACAAGATGATTTCGGATTTGACCGTCCGGTTTACACTAGTTTTTTAGTAAACGTCACGGCCTTCTAAGCTTTGTGATCCCTGCGATTTTCAATTTTTTGGGCACATGAGGCCAAACGATTCTTTTTAAGTACTATGTATGACAGATAAAGTCGCACTAGAATTGGCCAAGGAATATACAGGGGGTTCCATTAAAAAAAAAATGCAACTTTGATATAAATCATCCTGTATAAACTTTGCGTTTCAAGTGGAAATATTTTAGATTTGTAGCCTTACCATATCCCATGAAGGAACTTTCGAAATGTTCGTTAATAAACCCACAGTCTTCCATCCACACACTCTTGGCTCACCCTGTATAACTACAATATTTTGCACTAGTTATAAATATAATTAATTCAAAATATTTTCTATTAAAATAAAATTAAATTAATACCGAAATACCGGTATTTACGTATGAATACCGGTTTTAAATACTACATCAATTTTGGTCCGAGATCCCGATCTTCGAAATCCCGGAATTCCGGTATTGTAAGCCCTACCTACCTACATAGTATGGCGTTTGTAATGTTAGTTAAAATAATCTTGTTTTTGTTTATAAATCGTTACTAATTGGGGATCCCAGAAAATTATTTGGAAATTGAATTTACTAATTTTCCAAAATACTTCATTAATAAAATAATAAATAATAAAATAATGTTTACTTTAAAATGTTTTTTGTTTTGTTTCAGTTTGCAAACTTAGTGTGGATATTCGCAACACAATTGGACAGTTTGAGAAACTTCGTGGTTGTTCTGTGGTGGAAGGATTTGTCCAAATTTTATTATTTGATAACGTAAACGAATCACTGTTTTCAAATATAACTTTTCCGGAATTAACGGAGATCACTGATTATTTGATGTTGTATCGCGTTAATGGATTGCGAAGTATAGGACATTTATTTCCAAATCTGGCAGTGATTCGAGGACAAAAAACTTTTTTTGGATATTCGTTTGTAGTGTTTGAAATGTCTAGCTTACAGGAGATTGGTTTATATTCATTGACTGACGTTACTCAAGGACTTATTCGTATAGATAAAAATCCATCCTTATGTTTTGTAAATTCTATTGACTGGGATCTTATTGCTTACGAAAAAAAAGATCATTTTATAAATAGTATTAAACCGGATAATGAATGTCCTATTTGCCCAGGAGATGATAAAGATGAAGAAGGGTCTCATTTAAACATTAGTGCTTGTCCTAGTGTAGTGCGTAAGTTGGATGCTTCTGAAGGAAGGCATTTGTGCTGGAATAGACAGCATTGTCAAAAAGTGTGTCCGAGCCATTGTCACTCATGTAATGATAAGGGAGAGTGTTGTGATTCTAAATGTTTAGGTGGATGCAGCAATGGCGTCTGTCATGTATGTCGTAATTTTACAGTGGAAGTTGGACACAAACGACAGTGTAGGGATCAGTGTCCATCTAATCTGTATGAGGTACCTAATGAAATAGTTTTCGACAGGATTAAAAATATGGGATGTTGTTGCAGTATCTTGGAAGGAGGTGTATTAAAGAAGAGGAGTGCAAATCTCTTAAACGACCATTAGATCTGCATGGGAGAATACAATATCAATATCCTTACAAAATTTATCGAAGTGCGTGTGTGCTTAATTGTCCTCCAAATTATATGGATGATCATGATAATCACAGATGTGTACCCTGTGAAGGTATCTATATTTTGAAATGTAATTCGTAATGAAACACCGTTTTTGTAGGCAGATGCAAAAAAGAATGCCCCAGTGCAAATGTAGACAGTCTTGCGTCTGCTCAACAGCTTAGAGGATGTACACATATTAAAGGTTCTCTAGAAATTCAAATACGTGGGGGAAGTAAGTGCATTAGTCATACATTATATTTTTATTAAAAATGTTATTTTAGGACATATAGTTAATGAATTAGAAGAAAATTTAAACATGATTGAAGAAATCGACGGCTACCTAAAGATCGTTAGATCATTTCCACTTGTTTCTTTGAATTTCTTGAAAAGTTTAAAAGTCATTCATGGCAACAATTTAGATAGTCAAAAGTATTAAATTGTATTCATTTATGTGATTTGTCTTGTTATTTTTTTTTGTAGATATGTATTTGTGGTTCTCGATAATCAAAATCTTCAAGACTTATGGAATTGGGAAAATCGTACACTAAGAATCGGAAATGGAAAGTTGTTTTTCCACTTCAATCCAAAACTTTGTTACTCCAAAATTGAAGAATTGAGACTAAAAGCCAATTTAACTGAATTTAGCGAACTAGAAGTGGCTCCAAATTCTAACGGGGACAAAATAGCTTGTGAGTATTTAGAATTTTAGTATATATATATCATTTTGAACATACATAACTTACAACACATTGATGTCAGAATATAGATATTCTTGCTGCAAATCCGCACTTGTGTTGATATTTCAGATGTAGTTGCATATTTTCATTCCTCATGTTTAGGCGCATCAGTGTGCGAAAAGTTCGTCCAATTGCTGCAAATAATAAATTTTTTGGGGAGCGGTATATACCCAAAAACGTTGGAAAATCCACTTCATACGATAATAAATGTTGCTGCAAATCCGCAATTATGATGATATTTCAGATGTAGTTGCAGATTTTCATTCCTCATCTTTAGATATATCAGTGTGCAAAAATTGGTCCACTTTCTCGCAGTAATAGATTTATGGCACCGGTATATATACCAAAAAACGTTAGAAAATCCACTTCATGCTATAGTAAATGTTGTTGCAAATCCTCAATTGTAGAGATATTTCAGATGTAGTTGCAGATTTGCATTCCTCATCCTTAGGTATATGAGTGTGCAAAAATTGGTCCACTTTCTTGCAATAATAGATTTAGGGCACCGGTATATATACCAAAAAACGTTGGAAAATCCACTTCATACGATAGTAAATGTTGCTGCAAATCCGCAATTATGATGATATTTCAGATGTAGTTGCAGATTTTCATTCCTCATCTTTAGATATATCAGTGTGCAAAAATTGGTCCACTTTCTTGCAATAATAGATTTAGGGCACCGGTATATAGGTACCATGTGGTCCATTTGAATTGAGACATCGAAATATTTCAAAAATTAAGCATCGTATTAAAAAACTGTTCAAGAAGAGTCTCCATATTTTGGAGGGGGAAATCCTACCCTATGAAAATTAGATCCCCCCTCTTTCCCCTGGGGACTGGACGGGGGGCAACTTTGAAATCTTAAATGGAAACCCCAATTTTTTATTGCAGAATCGGATTCTGCGGAAAAAAATAATTCGAATTTGTCTGAAACTCTTTTTTCAAAACTTTGTGGATGGCGCTCTATTCGGCGTAAACGGAAAAAATCTTTCGTGGGGTTCAATTAGAGTAAGTGTTCGAAATGGTGCCCTTCAACTTCGATGTACCTATTGATCCGTTCTCCGAATGCCCGCTGGCAATTCAACAGTATGTCGGCTGGAATTTGACCGCAAGCATTCCTGATTCGCTCAATCATGTCTTCATGAGTTGCAGGCGCTCGTAGATAAACTTTATCTTTGAGAAAGCCCCCCAAAAAGAAATCTGGCGACGTTAAATCTGGCGACCTAGCCGGCCAATTAATCGGGCCCTGTCTCCCAATCCATCGACCATGAAAATTGTGGTCTAATACCTCCCGTGCAGCTACTGAGTAATGTGCCGGGCAACCGTCGTGCTGAAACCACATGTTTCGTCGAACATCCAGGCTAACGTTCTCCAGTAGTACTGGCAAATCGTTTTCAAGAAAATTTTGATACTTTTGTCCGTCTAACGTACCTTCAATAAAATAAGAACCGATTAGTTTATCGCCTATGATTCCACACCAAACGTTAATCGACTAGGGACGTTGCCGTTCTACTTGTCGCAACCAGTGTGGGTTTTCCACACTCTAATGGTGCATATTGTGTCGATTAATCTCGCCATGGTTTGTGAAGGTAGACTCATCCGAAAACAGCACAAACAGCAAAAATTAACAAAAAGCGTAACTTCATTAATTTTCGAATTCAACGCCGAATAGAGCGCCACCTACAAAGTTTTGAAAAAAAAGTTTCAGACAAATTCGAATTATTTTTTCCCGCAGAATCCGATTCTGCAATAAAAAATGGGGGTTTCCATTTAAGATTTCAAAGTCGCCCCCCGCCCAGTCCCCAGGGGTAAGAGGGGGGAGCTAATTTTCATAAGGTAGGATTTCCCCCTCCAAAATATGGAGACTCTTCTTAAACAGTTTTTTAATACGATGTCTATTTTTTGAAATATTTCCATGTCTCAATTCAAATGGACCACATGGTATACCAAAAAACGTTGGAAAATTCACTTCATACGATAGTAAATGTTGCTGCAAATCGGCAATTGTGATTATATTTCAGATGCACTTGCAGATTTTCATTCCTCATCTTTAGATATATCAGTGTGCAAAAATTGGTCCACTTTCTCGCAATAATAGATTAATGGCATCGGTATATGCACCCAAAAACGTTGGAAAATCCACTTCATGCGATGGTAAATGTTGCTGCAAATCCGCAATTGTGATTATATTTCAGATGTTGTTGCATATTTTCATTCCGTATGTTTACATACATCAGTGTGCAAAAATTGGTCCACTTTCTCGCAATAATAGATTTATGGCATCGGTATATACAACCAAAAACTCTGGAAAATCCACTTAATGCGATGGTAAATGTTGCTGCAAATCTGCAATTGTGATTATATTTCAGATTTAGTTGCATATTTTCATTCCGAATGTTTACATACATCAGTGTGCAAAAATTGGTCCACTTTCTCCCAATAATAGATATATGGCACCGGTATATATACCCAAAAACGTTGGAAAATCCACTTCATATAATAATGTTGCTGCAAATCCGCAATTGTGATGATATTTCAGATGTAGTTGCATATTTTCATTCCTCATAATTTGTTCAAATATCTAGATTCTTTTACTTTATACAAAAAAGCTTATTATATACTATAATTGTTTGCATATACCAAGAAATTCTGTAGGTATGTATTAATTATTGATTCTTACAACTTCATTAAAGATATATTGTATGGGAATCAGAGCATGACTTGACAAGATGACATTGATTGTTCACTTATTATGTTATATAAAAAAACACTGAAATCTATAACATACACATTTGATAGGATAAACATATTTTTGAAGTTGATATGTAATTGACTAGATTTTTTATTATTCATTTGGTAAGGTAATGTGTAATGTAAAAATTTTTAAATTGATCCTTATTTGAAATCAAATTTGTAATAAGTGGTACCTAATAAGTAATTTTCTGCCACACTCTACATTGTCCATTTGATCGCCCTTCCATCTCTTTATAAGTACATTTACAAATCATATAATTACCATATGATACCATTTTAATATGATGAACTAGTATTAACAAATTAACATTAAATTATCTGGAAATCATAACATAGAAGCCTTACCATAATGTAGAATCTAGTGTTGTTATTAACAGTATGAATGGTTTTATTGAAGTCTATTTGTTATTCAACAATATATTAAACAACTAGTACATATTTCTTTTGTTCTAAATTGATTGATTTTCAATTTATTGTAATGTTTATTGTTTATAATCTATACAGGTAATATGGCCGATATGTCGGTGACTGTAAAGATAGTGGATAGCCAAGCTGTTATCTTGGAATGGTTGCCGTTTCATATGGATGATCATAGAAAACTGTTGGGTTATGTAGTATACAGTATAGAAGCACCTTACAAAAATATTACTTTGTATGATGGAAGAGATGCTTGCGGAGGGGATGGGTTTGTGAAACAAATATTTATTAACCTATTAGCTCATTTTTATGAATTGTTTAGATGGCGGGTGGACGATGTAGGCAATCAGGAAGACAATAACTCCCCTTTACACCATCTGTTGGCACAATTAAAACCTTATACTCAGTATGCGTTTTATGTCAAGACCTATACAATTGCAACTGAGAGAAATGGAGCACAAAGTAGTATTTATTATTTCAAGACACTCCCAGATGGTAAGCTTCTGTAAACAAAAAGTAATTTTCTTAGTCTACTATATTTTACTTTACCGAATTTATAAATAAAACCAAAACAACCCATGACTGGGTATCATGGGTTTTTACAGAATTTAATTAAATTTATTCAAAGATTTTTATTGGGCAGCTTTTTAAATTACCTAAGTATGAAGTGTAATGAGAAATAATTAGTTTGCTTAAAATGTACACTGTAATTCAAAAATTATTAATGGGCTCATTTAATGAACCATGTTCAAAATTTTTTAACATATAAAATCCTTAAACACTAAGTAATCCTGAAAATTTCAAATCAATCCGATAAGCCGTTCACAAGTTATAACATTTTAAATACGAGCGCTTCTCGATACAGACACTGAGAGTTGTGACGTCACAAAATATGAAATCGTGAAACACAGGTCATGCGCCTGCATATTTTAACGCGTTTTCATTCTCATAAAGCCATCGCTGTTGTGCCATTCTGCCATTTCGCGGCTATTTTGTATTTTATAATATATTGTTTGTTTGAAGAACATGTGTGAAGCTAATTTTATCAAAGCTGACTCTTCAAATTTACCGCAAGTAGACTTATTTATGGTCATGAACTATTTTAATAAAAGTCAAATGTAAAACTAAGTTAATATTTTACATATTATGTCACAGTTAAAGCTGAAAATTAAATTATTTGTCCCTTAGTACACGCCACCTGACCTTTGCAAGGTTGTAATGTAAGCTTTAAAAATGTGTATTAGCTCCGTAGGAGTTTAACATTATTATATAGGATCAGGCCTTTTTTTGTCACTTCTTTTTTGGGGGCACGCTAATTCTAAAAAAACATAATATATTATGTGTTTTGAAATAGTATTATGTTTATTGTGTAAATGTTTGTTGCTTAACTCGGCGCATAGGTTGCACTCGAGTGGGTAATGTGTTGTTCGTGTTTTGTTCTAATTGTGAGTTCAGATATTGTGAGTGTATTGTGTGTTTGCGTTTGAGTGTATGTGCACGAGTTAAAGGTGTCACATGAGTGGTTATTGACGTATTATGTGTTTGTAATGGACTTTCTGTAATGCTATGTTGTGTATGGGACATAGTTTGAGTTTGTGAAGGTAGAGGTGTCACAGGTCACAGGTGAGTGATTGTTGAAGTGTTGTCTGTTGGTAATGGACTTTCTATAATGTTATGTTGTGTATGCAACAGAGTTTCAATTTGTGAAGGGAGGATTGAGTGTTGTGTTTCATTTTGTGTTTGAATGATATTAGTTGAAAGTGTGTGATGTGGTTCTGAGTGATGTGCGGTATCTTCCGTTATGTTTAGAAATTTTCTAACTATGTGGCAAGTGTTGATAATGACTGCCTTTTGTCATGTGTGTGGTGTACATGTCTCTACTCATTGGTGCTGTGATGTTTCTATTACTCATATTTAAGGGTATGTAAGATTTGTCTGCATGCGTGACTGTTTTGTGTAGCGCTGAAATGTGTGATTTGTTATAAAAGTATTCTCGTAGTTTGTATATTTGTGTTTGGTGTAACAGGGCTATGTCTATTACGCCTCTACCTCCTCGTGAACGTGGAAGATATAGTCTAACTGTTGAGGCGTGTGGATGATGTATTCGGTGTTTAGTGACTAATGTACGTGTGTTTCGCTGTATCTGTTCTAAATCTGTATTGGTCCACTTTATTATTCCCAAGGAATAAGTAAGGGCCGGTGTAGCATATGTGTTAATAGCTTTGACAGTGTTTCTACTGTGTAGTTGTGTTTTAAGTATACTGCGTAATCTGTGTAAATATTGTGTGATTAGATTTCGTTTTATTTGTGTATGTTTTATGTGTGTGTTTTGCTGAAAACCAAGATATTTGTAAGTTTTATTCTCGTCCATGGATCTTATATGGTCACCATGTTCGAGCTCGAAATCCACACATTCTCTCTTACCAGCAGTGATATGTTGTGTTTTACATTTGTCAATACCAAACTCCATGTGTATATCATGTGAAAAGGTTTCAGTGATATGTAATAAATGGTTGAGTTTTGTGCTTGTAGAGGCGTATAATTTAAGATCATCCATGTAAAATAGATGTGTAATGTTGTGATGTATTTCGTGATTGTGTTTTAAGTTATAACCAAAATTTGTGTTATTCAACATGTGTGAAAGGGGATTAAGAGAAAGACAAAACCAAAGTGGGCTCAAGGAGTCACCCTGAAAGATGCCCCTCTTAATTTGTATTGTGTTTGTGATGAGTTGGGTATCATTTAGTGTAAGCGTTAGGGTGGTGTTCCAACATGACATTATGTGAGTGAGAAATTGTGTGATGTTGTTGTTAATTTTGTACAGCGATAGTATTTTTTGTAACCAAGAGTGAGGTACTGAATCAAATGCTTTTTTGTAGTCAATGTAAGCTGTGTGTATGTTTCCTTTATTGAGTCTAGATTGTTCAAGTATTACAGAGTCTATAATGAGCTGTTCTTTACAGCCTCTGGAACACTTGGTACAACCCTTTTGTTCCTCAAATAAAATGTTGTTAGTGCAGTGTGTGTATATTTTATGTGTAATGCATGACGTTAGAATTTTATATATAGTGGGAAGGCATGTAATGGGTCTATATTTAGAGGGAGCATGTGTATTGTTATCTTTTGGAAGTGATTCCCTGTGTAAAGAATGGTGGTGTAGTGTGTGGTGCGTCTAATATTATTGTGAAGTGTTGTGCGAGGTGTATATGTGTACAGGTGAAATATTTCCACCAAAAATTATGTTGTAATCTATGCCTGGACTTTTCCAGTTGTGTAGGTGTTTGATGGAGTTGGTGATGTCTTCTAAAGTGATTTCTATATCGTGCATTGGTATTATGTGCTGTGTACATGTGCTTTCCGAAATGATCCAGGGTGCGTGTGTATTATGTTTAATGTTTTTGGACCATAAATCGGACCAGTAGTGCTCTATTATTATTATTATTTTATTATTATTAATAACTTTATTGAGACAAATCTTTGCGGTGGCGGTATAGTATAATATAAAATAAACCACCCAGAGTTGCACCTTTCCTTGTTAACAGAAAGTTGTAAATAGATAGCAAACAAGAAATACCGCAAACGGTAGGATAAAAAGTTGTTTAGATTTTTACAATGTGGCAGAAAAATTAAAATGTATGGGGCACTGTAACTTCTTTCCCGTGTCTGCCATGGCAATATTATCAATTAATCCTCAGATCATGTAATAATACAAAATTTAATTTCATAAATAAGGAACGGTCGTCGATTGTTAACGGTATTAAATAACGTTAACGTCCCGTCTGGAGGCTGACCGATATATAAGCATTTATGAAATCATATTTACTGACGTCACAGTGCAATCTCGCGGCGAAGCTCGGGTTTTTATTATTTTAAAGTCATTTGTACGTTCTGAAAAATTCTTATTTTTTGCAGGGACTCATAAAATTGTAAAATCTTTCGATTGGTCAATTAAAAAAAAAATCTTAAATGAGCCCATTCTCTTGAAACGTAACGTGAATTTATTTATTAGTCACAACCACAATTACTCTGGATTTTGTGAACTGGTTCAAATACACAAAGTACCCATTGTTTTATGCAACATGCATCCTTGACCAGGTGCACAACCCTGAGAACTGTACTTTATTAACATAGCTTTGTTTACAAGTTAATAATTAATGTACATTTTATTAGCCTTGAATGTTTACTAAGAGATTGCAAATGTTGATTTCTTTAAATTTTTTCATTAATTGTGCGCAATTTGTTTTAGTGCCTTCCAAACCATTAAATTTGCAAATAAGTACAAATAGTAGTAGCTCATTGTATATTACGTGGCAACCACCATTGAATCCAAATGGCAATGTAACATATTATATAGTTAGTGGTCAACAACATAGAGACATGAACAATGAAGAATTGCTCAATAATCGAAATTACTGTCACGACCGTAAGTATAATTCACGTCCTGTTTAAAAGCTGAAGAAATTAAATAATTTTCAGCTCCAACACCTTCCAAACAAACATTGTTATTACCGCCCCTAACGATAACAACACCAAAATCTAACAAAAATGACACTTGCCAATGCGATGAAGATATGAAACCCGGTGGACCAAAAATTAAAGAAGAAAAAGATATAATATCCCAAATTAATTTTGAAAATGAGCTTCATAATCAAGTATATATAAAAAAGTAATAACATTCATTTATAGTTTTACTATGTATTATTATGGACTTTTTCAGAGATGACACCTCATCTGAGAGACGTAAACGTGAAATAATTGGTTACGAAGATCAAAATCTTAATTTTCCAACAAACATTGATGAACCAACTAACTCTGTAAATAATAAAATTCAAAATATGACAGAAAATGGTAATTTAAAAACATATTGAAGTATATAACATTTAATTCCTCATTTTAGGTACAGATATATGGTTGTCTTTTAACTTTCCTGTATATGGAAAAACAGAGTTATACTTAACCAAATTACATCATTTTACAGTTTATAATATTCATGTACAAGCGTGTCGTGAAAAAGAAGGCCCATTTGATAAAAGAGAAAGCTGCAGTGATATTTCTATTGTAACGGCTCGTACTCAAAGGAAAGGTATGTATCTTACATTGATCATAATCTTTCTTAAAATAATCCACACCCATACTATCTGTTACTATTAAACCTGAGGTGTTGAGTGGTTTAATAGAAAATATAAATATAACAGAATCTCCTGTGAACTATGTTTTTTTTTAAATAAGTTTATAAGAAATTATAAAGTGGCTTAATGCTTCGATTTAGTAAGTAACTAAGTGTGCATTTATTTGTTTCTATACAAAGTTTAAACAAAGAATTCGATTCTACATAATATACATATTCGTTAACTACTCCCTTCTTTCCAACACTTCCTTCATCCACTCCACCCTTCCTCCTCCATCACCCAATATTTCCTTCCTACCTCCTTCGTCCTCTCTCAACTCCCCACATTCCCCCATCAGATGTTCCAAGCTCTCCCGCCCTTCCCCACACAGTCTACACATTCTATTTTCGTCCTTCCTCTAATACCTGTTCACTCTCTCCTCATTTCCGCACCTAAACCTCACCACTATTTTTTTTACTTTCAAGCCCAAGTCTTTTTCCCTCATTACAAACTCCACTTCAACGCTCCTTCCCTCTTCCTCTTCCACTATATATCCCGGTGTCTCTCTCTCTAAGCCCATTGTCCAATATTTCTCCTGTATTCTCTCTAATCCTTCCCATTCCTTCCAACCCCATATCTTTGCTCCATATACCATCACACTTTTAACTAATTTTTCGAATAGCCATTTTCTTTTCTGTATGTCCTTTCCGAATATTCTTCTTCCTATTCCCCATACCTGCCCTAACGCTTTCTTGCCTTTTTTCGCCAGTTCTCTTATATTCTCTATTGTTGTACTTCAGCATATACTCTAGGTATCTCCATGCATCCACCCTCTCTATCCCTCCCGCTCCCACTTTCACTTGATCTTCTTCTTTGAAATACCATTAGTTTTGTCTTTTTCACGTTCTCTCTTAAATCCTTTTTTTTCAAACGCCTTTTCGTCCAAACTTCTATTGCTCCCCTCATCTCGCCTTCTTCTTTTGCCACTAGCGACACATCGTCCGCGTACGCCAGTATCCACACTTTACATCTTCCTATAACCACCCCTCCTCTCTGCTGCCCCCTCATAACTTCTTCTACGTCCCCTATGTAAATGGAAAACAGGCTAGGACTCAATTGGCATCCTTGTTGTCCTTTTGTTGCCCAGAACTGTTCTCCCATCTTCACCCCCACTTTAGTTCTACACCTCGTCTCGTCATACACTTCTTCCAATGCCTCCTTTACACTTTACCTCCTAATTTATTCCCACAGCTTCTTCGTATTTACATTGTCAAACGCCGCTTTTATATCCAGGAACAACGTATATACCTTTCCTCCTTTCTTTTGCAACTCCTTATTCACAAACTGTCTCAGTATAAATATGTTATCAATCGCCCCCCCTCCTCCTTCGTCTTGTAAATCCTGCCTGCCAATCCCCAAACAATTTCTTTTCCTCCATTTCTCCCTCTAGTCTCCTTCGCAGCATCTCTGCATAAATTTTATATCCTGTGTTTGCCAAACTCGCCCCTCTATAACTGGTTACTTCTTTTGTATTTCTTCTCTTTACCTCCCCCCTCCCCCTCCTCCTCCTCCACCACTTGCCCCTTCTCTTCCCTTCTTTCTCTTCAGAAACTCTTCTATACTTCCTATATACTTCCCCCCCTTCTCTGCGAGTAAAATCTTGCCCTATTCGCAGTTAAAACAAGTCTCCTCTCATCGTTTTAACTGTCTAAAAGTGCTAATTTTCCCAAGGACAAAATTCCACGTGTTTCTCACAAGCTAACTCGAATCGAATAATGTTTCGATTTCAATTTGTCTATTTTTTCTCAACAGCCGGAGCTGATAATGTAACAAATGTCCATGTGAGTAATCAAAGTTTAAATATGGTAACTTTGGCGTGGAAGGAACCACCTAATCCGAATGGCTTAATTTTAACTTATCAAATAGAATATAAAAGAATGGATGTTGAAAATGTAAGTTTATCACATTATTAATTATGAACGATTAATAATAAATTTCGTCTAGCTAAAACCTACTTTAGAATGTATTACTAGAAAACAATTTTTAAATCAAAAGATGATGTATACATTAAATAAGCTAAGTCCAGGAAACTATAGTTTACGATTAGTTGCTATATCTCAAGCAGGAAATGGTGATTATTCTCCGTACATCAATTTTCTTATTGAGGAAACCAGTAATATATCATCAGTTCAAATATTTCTCTATGTAATCGCGGCAGTTGCAGTGGTACCTACTTTAGTATAAAAATTATTTTCTATGTGTTAATGAATCTTGGTTTAAGGCATTGACAATGGGATTTTTGGGTTTGTATATATTTAGAAGAATATTCGGACCTCCAGTTCCAAGTATTAAATTAATTGCATCAGTTAATCCCGAATATGTCAGCACTGTTTATATTCCCGACGATTGGGAAGTTTCAAGAAAAAAAATTGAATTGATTAAGGAACTTGGACAAGGCAGCTTTGGAATGGTTTATGAAGGTCTGGCACGTGATATTACGGGTATACCTGAAATGCGATGTGCTGTTAAAACAGTTAACGAGCATGCTACTAACAGGTAAAGTTTTAGTGTATTTACTTCCACTTTGGAATAATTTTATAGCTAAATTACCAAAAGCTAAACTGAGTTGAAAACAAAATTAGTTATATTGTTCAGTTAATGAAGAAAATGACCAACAAAAGGTTTCATTGACTACGAAATTTTTAATTTTGGTTCAGTGGGAGTCAGGGATCTGTATTATTGTGTTATCTATCACCCATGTGCTTACTTATGTCAACCTTACGAACATGTAGCTTCTCCTAATTTATTAAGTATTGTTTCTCTAATCCCTATATGCCTCAAACCGGGTTAGTTTTTTTAGCAAAATGGAAGGATCCAGTATATCAGCGAAACTTACCCGAATAAGTTGAGCTAAGTGCCAATTATATACAGATCATGTAAATTAAGCAAATACAGCACTTAAAGTATGAGGAAAAATTAAGATTTAATCTCAGCTCTGCATTTGTTCACTAAATAAAAAGTAAACGGCATTATTACACAGGAAATGACTTCAATTAGACAATTCAAAGTAACTGACAAAAAAATAACTCTATGTTTATTTAAGTTTCTCATTTGTCAATGGCACAAGGTTTTGGAAGTTATTCTTACACCAGGAATTAATTTTATGACTCATTTGGAAGCAAAACTGAACATGGCTAAGTTTGGACTTAACTTGACGTTGGCTAGTACTATGGATCACGGAAAAGTAAGATTTGAAGCTAAAAAAAACAGCAAATATAGCAGAAAATACAGAGAAAAGATTGCTACTCATCCCAATAAACTAGCAAACATACTATTTGATGAAGATTAAGAACCACACCGCCTAAAAGGTTTAAACCAAATAATCTACAAACGCGATTCACGTAACTATTGTAGAACTATTGCTCAATTATTTAAATAATTGTAGAGAGTGTCCACTGGGGTATTTCTCACCATGACATGTATTAGTATAGTTTAAGTTTTAGATTAAGTACGCACATACGATGTAATTATAGTCCTTAAATGGAGTGATTGTACATTTCTTGGAGATTTAAAAAATGTTGTTATCTGTTGTGCGCATTTTGCCTGTTTGTTCTGTTATATGTACACAAATTCCATGCACAACACAACAAGGCAAGTTGACAAAAAGTGTACAACAGATAACCAGTGCACAACAGATAAAGCAAACAGAGAAGTATGTGCACAACAAATAATCGGTGCACGACAGATAACAAAACAGACAAATGCGCGCACAACATATAACAAAGTTAATAGGCAAAAAGTGCACAACAGATAACCGATCACAACACATAACAAAACAAGCAGACAAATATTTGCACAAGAGATATACGGTTCACAACCGATAACAAAATAAATAGGCAAAAAGAGCACAACAAATAACTGATGCACAACGAATAACAAAACAGACAAACATGTGCACAACAGATAACAAAATAAATAGGCAAATGCGCGCACAACAGATAAAATTAATAGTCAAGAAGTGCGCAACAGATAACAAACGAGCGGGCAAATATTTGTACAACAGATAACAAAATTAATAGGCAGAAAGAGCACAACAGATAACCGATGAACAACCGATGCACAACAGATAACAAAACAAGCAGAGAAATATTTGCACGACAGATGGATGGTTCCACAACAATTAACAAAATAAATAGGTAAAAAGAGCACAACAAATAAACCAAGAAGGCAAAAAGTCCACAACAGATAACAAAACGAGTAGGCTGTTCCACCAACAAAGTAAGGTGGTGGTCATATTCATTTAATAGATATTTTGCTAAACTCTTCTCCATCTTCGTTAAATATTTGAGAACTTTGAAGTTTGCGAAAATTTTATTTTGTCTCCTTTCTCTTGGAACTTTACATATCCTTCGAAGTGTCATCTTGTCCATACAATGTTTTGTAGCAGTAGTTCTGAGTTTCCCACCAGCCACAACTTCTTTCACTGCTTTTTCCATTTGATTAAGCAAAGCTGGAACTCTGTTGGTCATTTTTTCCATTGGAAAAGCATTCTAAAAAATTAATTTTTCAATTCATACAGTATTACAGTGGGAGGGAGACATGACTCCCTGAAAAAGTTGTGTCAAGTCTCCCTAATGTAAAATTTTCAACAAAAATGGGATTCATAAATGCAAAAACCAACTTAATAAATATGATTTTCATATCAAAACTTATCATTTCTGAGGCCGCTGAAGCAAATGTTATAATGGTGATGAAATTTTTTATAAATTGCTTCCACGTATCTTTTCAAAGTAAACAATTATTTCACGAGAAACATGCAAAAGCAGTGGGAAATTTTTGAAAAAGTCTAACACTGGTTAGCCTTACTAAAGTGCCAATAAATGTCCACTACCTTGTCTTATTATTATTATTTAAATAATTATGGATTTTATATAATTTCTAATGGAAATTGGTTCCATATCTTCCTTTCGATTGTTATCAAAATGTATGATCACATAATATATTAAATTTTACCATTAATTAGGGATTAACTAGGGATAATTCAGTTATGCAAGGAACAAGATCCGTGAATCTCACTATCAATGAATTTTCCTTTAACTACACATTTACAATTTAATAAAGCTTTTGTGAAGGTTACCTAGTTATAAAATATTCTAAGGTGTTGTCATTTGTTTGTAAGTAAGTTCCATTAATTAATATTATTAGGGAAAGAATTGAATTTCTTAACGAAGCTTCAGTAATGAAAGCCTTCGATACCGCCCATGTGGTAAGACTTCTTGGTGTTGTATCACAAGGTCAACCTACCTTGGTTATAATGGAGCTCATGGCAAATGGAGATTTGAAGTCGTATCTTCGATCACATAGACCTGATGCGGATACTTATACAGGTAGACAGCCACCTACATTGAAACGAATTTTACAGATGGCAATTGAAATTGCCGATGGTATGGCTTATTTGGCAGCTAAAAAATTTGTTCATCGTGATTTAGCGGCTCGTAATTGTATGGTAGCAGAAGATCTTACTGTTAAAATTGGAGACTTTGGGATGACACGTGATATATATGAGACTGATTATTATCGTAAGGGAACCAAAGGACTATTGCCAGTACGCTGGATGGCACCTGAAAGTTTAAAAGACGGTGTTTTCACTAGTAGTAGTGATGTTTGGAGTTACGGAGTTGTTCTTTGGGAAATGGCTACATTGGCATCACAACCTTACCAAGGTTTATCAAATGATCAAGTGCTACGCTATGTTATTGATGGGGGCGTTATGGAATGTCCTGAAAACTGTCCCGACAAGTTATACAGTTTAATGCGCTATTGTTGGCAACATAAACCAGTTGCGAGGCCAACATTTTTGGAAATGGCTGGACAACTTGTCGATGACGCCTCTGCCACTTTCACTCAAATATCGTTCTATCACAGTGCTGCTGGTATAGAAGCTCGAAATTCGTACTCCGCTTCTTTACTATTGCAAGATGATCCGGCCACACCTTTAAAAATGGTACGAGACTTAGATGAAGATTTTTCACTTGGCAGTTCGGAAGGGGAATCAGAGCTGGAAATTGGTACAGACACACGCATCGATTTTCCAGCATTTCCAACTTCCAAAGATGGTTCTATAGCTGCGAATGGTTATGTAAGTGGTCACCCAACAAATGGTACAGCTACAACAACGCAATGTTAATCACATATCACGTAGTATTACAGTATTTTTGCCACAGATCTGACTATCTCAGCGACAGACATTGCTACCACTTGTTTAGTTGTAATTAAGTGTTTAATTTACCAAAGATAGTGATATTGATTGTGGTTGCTGAGAGGGCCTTTCACCCCACCCAAGAAATAGTGTTCATTAGCAATTTAAGAACAATAAACAATAGTGCCGGTTAATTGACTCGACTTGTTTTGTCAACAAGCTGCTTTCTTGTTAAAAAACGAAATTCTATATTATCCGCGATATTCTAGTTAATAATGTATTTGTACGATTTGTTGATATGTGATGAGTTGAAATTGAATGACATGAAACCATTTGCCTTAATGTATAAATTATTCTATACTGGTACATGTTTCCTCCAAAAATATGTTATTAATGTTCAGTTTCTGGACAAATAGTTTTTCAGCGCATTATAGCCTGAGCCTGCGTTCCTGTCTACCATATAGGTAGTAAAGCATAAAAGTTTTAGTTTATTAGTGTACCTATTATCGCTATTTATATTTCATTATATTTTGTAACACGTGAAAAATGTACATTTCTGAACTATTAATTTTATACAAAATAAATACTATAGGAAATTTTTTAAATATTTAATATTCCTTTAAAACCTGTTTTCTGATGTTCATCCAGTTTGGGTAAGTTTTCGTGAATCACTTTTTCCACATTAATTGTACTTAAAACTTCTTGAATTCTATTTTTTATTGGAGACTCCAGCGCATCCATTATTTGGTATCTTAACAAATTTGGAATTACGTTAATAGCAAACTCTATTACGTAATCTAAGGTTCCAGCACCATCACATCTTACTTGAATATTACCAAGTTCAAGCTGCAAATCGTTAAGTTGGGGCGAATTTCGTGTGTCCATAGATTGACTTATCTCAATTCCAACCTAAAAATACATTCAATTAGGTATGTATTAGTTACAGGCGATCAAAGAGCAAAAGTAAGTAGGTACATGTCATTTTGGTGCAGAAGTTACTGAATACATTTTGAATCTTTAGAGAGTAAAGACAATGAAGGTCGCAAGTAGAAGAAAGTAAACTTTTCACATATTTCTCTTTGTTTCAATTTAACAGAGACTTCTAGAAATAATTCTGACATTTATTGGGGGAATACTATCGCAGGAAGTACTGTACGAAAGGGTTCGATAGTTCGATGTGGCACCACATCATTTAATAAAAAAATAAAATAAAAATCAGTGTGTTACTGTTTCCACTTCTTTGCTTGGCTGCCATCATTCAACTTGCCAACAACACTATTCTTTTGTTTGCACACTATTGGCGAAAAGTGATGAGTTCATGTGAATGTCAGGAGCAAGAATAATTAACCAATTCCCTGTGCGAAGAAACATTGTTATCACCCACGCATGCTCTTGTACATCTAGCGGAGCAAAGAAGACTTAATCTACTATGAATTCCTTCCAATCTGGTGACATTTATTGCCAACTTGGCGGTCTTTACGCCGTAATTCAAGAGAAATGAACGGGAAGGCTTCATTACTGTACTAGAGCACACATCTCCGCAGAGCTTGGTTGAAAGATTATTTTACACCAGCTTTGTTCTTCTAATATTACCCCGCCAGGTTTATACCTTTTTCGTTCTCTTCAATCAGTATCTTTTAGTAATGAAGGTGAAGATGCAAAATTGATTGAAAATTTCTTCAGCTCCAAGACGAGGAATTTGGAAATTAAAAAGTGCCAGAAGGTGGGGAATTGATTGTAAGCAACACAGAAGAATATATTATTGATTCATCCATATATTTTGCTTAGCTGTTGGTAGTCATATCCAGTAGATATTATTGGACATCTAATGCATGATCACATTACACATCACATTGTTGCGATACCTATACTCTATACATAAAGTTCTTTGAAACTGAAATTGAAAGAAGACTATGTGATAATACCAAGCGTTCATAATAACAATGGCCTTTATTTCTTAGGCACTTTCTTTATGAAACTAAGTAAGCAGTTTACATAAAATTAAAAATTGTGGTGATATGAAGGAAGTGCAATTCTAAGATGGTAAGTGAGAATTGGACATACCTTAACAGATAAATAAACTTCCGATCTATAGGTATGCCTTGCCATTTCAAAGATACCAATATTATACATCGAATTTGGAACACGGTGTATAGTTAATTTGGAACTCTGTGTATCCTAATTTTTCCGTCATGGCAACGTTAATGTTAATTTTTGTGTTACATGGAAAAATCGAACCATAAAAAATATGGTTTTCATGTTCAATTATAAAATTTTCCAAGCCTGAAAGTTTCTAGCTCTTGAATTCATTTTTGGTGTGGTATTTATTTAATGATATTAACATGTTGTTACTTGGCAGTGTAATTGTTTTAGTTAATTAAGTGTGATGGAGCCACAATAAGATTTTATAGGATACGATATAATGACTATTGCCGGTATTCCGCCGGCAAAACTAGCAGCCAAGGCCATAGAGTCTGGAGGTGGAGCTATGAGGAACTAATGTTAAATTGGCAGAATGCGTGAGTCAACCGGGAATCATGGACAAAGGAACTCATCCCAGACATTAAGGAATGGATGGGGAGGTGGGGTATTCTACCACGCAGTTTCTAACCGGCCACTGGGGGCGTACTTAATGAGAATTGGGAGATGGGACAACGATAGATGTCCAGACTGCGGTCTGACCGACGGGAAGAAACACGTGGTATTTGAGTGCAAACGATGGAAGGGTCGCAAATGCTAGGATGCGGAGGGAGATGACTCCGAACAACATAGTGAGCTGGATGACCAGGAGATACACAAAGTGGAATTGTGCGGAGGACTGGATATACACGATTTACAAGACCAGGGATCGAGAATGGCGGGGGTGGTATGGTATCACAGTACATAACGGACATACGAAGAGCAGAACAATAAAATCTTTGGCCTACATCTAGGTGGCGACCCTCCCACACGGCTGCGAATAATATTGATGGCGATGCCCGGTCTTACTTACAGGGGCGTCATTTCAGCTCTTTAACTGTGGTGGCAAGACTTACCGGATGGCCTAGGGTTGAATGGGGAATCCAAAGACCAAAGCCCTCCCCGGGAAAAATGTTAAAAACTGGCTTTTCATTTGTTAGGGTTTGAAGCTTTGCGAAATAATTTTTTTACAAGAAGTTATTAACTAAATCACATATGTACAATAATTATTATCGTTCCCACACAAGAATTGTCATAAGATGACGCTTATAGACGTATTTATTAGTTATTGCAACTTAGTTTTTACAAAAAAAGACCATTTAAAGGCTCGACATCGCGACATTTCGTTTTCTTCCAAAACTGTGTAGCGAAGGTTGTCGTATAATTGAAAAGATATACTTATTATTATTATTTCAATCCTTTTTCATCGGTATAACAAATGACATCGCTCTGCCAGCGTTCCTCAGTTCATCATGTTCAGTTAATGACCTCGTCAAACACATATTAAAATGATCTTCTGATGAGCAATCATTATAACTGTCTACAAGGAAGGAACTGAAAAATGAATAGCTGATGGCCTAGAGTTACCAATTATTCCTAATTTACAATCCAATTGGGATAATCTAAAAATTGAATCCATAATGGGATCAGGCTCGACTGATTGCAGCTCAGAAACCTGAATCCAATGGTTGGCTGACGGTCCTTTCTTCCCGATCTTTAGGAACAATGTTGGATAACAATTCTTTCCGTATTCTTCTTCGGTTTGGCCTCAATATCTGCTCGCCTCATAAATGTCAATGTGGACAAAAAATCAATAACGGGTGAAGTTGTATAAAGAGCATAGGAAGACATTCACGTCATAGCGAATTAAATAATATTGTGTATCGTGCCCTTCAAACTGCTAAATTTCCTTCGGTATTGGAGCCACCTTTCGTGACGATGGAAAGGGAGATGGTATGTCATTAGTCCCTTGGTCTAAAGTTCAACATCCCATATGGGATTCAACCTGTTTAGATTCTCTAGCCCCATCTTATCTTGGTTTTATTAGCTTATCTAGTAGATCTGTGGTTGAATTGGGAGCCAAACGAAAGACAGAAAAATACAAAGATCTCATTAATGAGAATTTTTATTTCGTGCCTTTAGCAGTGGAAACTTTGGGTACCTGGTGTGAAGAAGCTTTAAGATTCATTGACGATCTAGGGAACAAGATTTGTTCCTCCATCAGCGAGCCCAGATCTACACTTTACTTGAAACAAAGAGTTTCTATACGTACAATTCACAACAAAAGTAGTTTAATATGAAAACCAAGTAATTACTAATCTACTCAGCAACTCAGTCATGAAACAATCGAGATAGAAGCAACGTACCTATAACCATATTGTATTATTATATGTTAAATACAATGTGGTATAACTGTGACATTTATGTAGGTAGATATTTGTTTGTCAAGTTAGTCCCACGATAATGACTAAATTTGTCATTCAAGGTTTATCAGTTCGTAGTAGGATGGAATATGAGTCTGGCCAGATCCTTTGTGTGATTTTTTAATCCCGATTTCAAATAATCTATGTATAAGGATAATATCAATGATATGTTGGTGGTTTGGAACTATCTTAACAATTAATATGAGGCGAAGTAGATTATAAACCTAATTAATTTTGAGGTGATTGATAAGATTTTAAATTATTTTGGCGCTCGCTGTTTTATTTCAGGTACAGGAATATTATGACATTTGTGATTGAGCGGTTTCTTCTTATAGTAGAGGTAGTAGTAATCGTTTAAAATTTCAAGTATTGCTACGTGAGGGCGCTACTATAAAAAATATTTAAGTTACAAAATGGTAAAACCATTGAATAATCTCTTATTTATTCAATGGTAAAACGAAATGATAACAAATACAATAGGGAGACTGTGGTTTTTAATGCATTTAAAGTACAGGAATGAAATCTTACCCTTAAGTATTCTACAGTGAAGGAGGCTGTTCCTGCACGACTCATTACACCAGCGATAACTCCAACTTCCCAGTGTGTCGTACCTTTTAGTTTTTGTGTGCCGATTTCTATATTCAAGTGTAAGGAATGGTTACGAATTTCAAATGTCATATTTCCAACTCTGTGAAATGACGAAAGACCTGTCAGCCAAATGTGGGTCATCTCCAGACTAAATAAACTGGCAGTATAATTATAGTCATCTAACTTAAATGGGTCGTAATTTAATGCACGTACTTGACTGCGCCCCTCAGAAATAAGTTTGTCAAATGGCGATATCGAATTTGGAAATTGCAACGGTATTAGACGTACTTGCTTATTAACGTCATTTCGCATATTTGTATTGACTTCACTTAATATAAATGGCTTGATTGAATCAAATATAACGGTTCCAACAGAGTTAATAATGCCCTGAAAGACACTGTCAAAAAATCCCAAACGTTCAAAGTTCATGGCGATATTTTTTAAAGTGATATCCATGTTCATTTCTTGAGCTTCAAGTTTACCTTCATCTTCAACTTCGAGTTTAGCAACAGCTTGCACGAAAACATCACTTAATTGAACTGTAAACGGACCTTGCGATTTTGATAACCAAGTACTTAGAGTGTAATTTCCCATCACGTATAAAACTTCGATTCGAAGTGCGGCTTCAACTTGCATTTTTGCTAAATCTACAGTTACATGACTGATGCGAAATTTAGATAATCCATACAGCTTTACTTTATCGAAATGCATTTTTCCAACTGAAAATGAATGTGAAAAAGGTGGAATATCAAAAGGATCTGGTACTGGTGCTCCCGGAATTCCAACTGGATCTTTCTGTTTGTAATGCTCAAGAATCGCACGCACATATTCGCTAATTTTTTTTTCTCCCAGTTGTAACGTTTCTAAATTTACATTTTCTGAACCTAATAATTAAAATATACTACCTTAAATTAATTAAATTTTAGATGACATACCTTCTGCAAGTGCAGCGCATACGAATAATGCACTGTATAAATATATCAACAAACCGACGCGTATTAACCAAGACATATTTCAACGGGACCGTCAATGCATTACAGTAATAGATTACAACGTTACACTATTTATTCAGCCGTGTCAAAGTTTATAATTTCGTAAATAATTCTTATCAACAATGACCTATAACTTAACAGTGCTTAGACAGAGTTGTACTCTGTGAATAAATGCACTTAATAATAAACCTTTGTAATTGTATAATGAATATGATTACATGAATCCGGTCTAACATAAAACAGTCACTCCTTTAAATTGAGCCAGCCCTTCTCTGTTATCCAACTGACGTTTAACTTTTCTATTGAATGTTATTCTTCAATTTCGTATAAGTAGTAGGTAATGAAATTTTAATTTCAAGGTTCTGGTTTTTCAAAATAAAGGGCTTCAAAACAGTTGCAAACCACTTTTTTAATTGCAGGCCAGAAACTTTGACCGCTATCTTCCCTTTGTTTAAGTACCTACATACCTACCTATCTAAACATTATGTAGTTGCAAATTCCAAAATGAATGCGTGTAATGATGACAATACCTTGCTGTTGAAACCCTTTCGTTCGATATGTTAAATATTTTAGTAGCTTTTTGGTATTTTAAGGTTTATGCTTCCATTGATTCCAAATCACAGTTTCGCTTATCTGAGCTAAGGGGTAATAGTTTTGACGAGAAATTACCAATTTGTTTGTTATCGCCCCGGTCAGGGGTGGGCAGTCACAAAATACTTGTACTGAAAATACAGTATTTGAAATACATTTGTATTTTATATTTGATGATTTTTCCCTAAAGTATTTTGTATTTCAAATACTCTCTTATGAGTATTTTGAATGTTATATTTGAAATACATTAATTTTGCCCACCGCAATGTTGCGACAGGTTTTAAAATTTCGTTCGGAATTTTATACACACAGCAAAATAAAGATTTTGTGTAGATATATGTTTCTACATAAGCTTCAATCAAACGTAGTTGTTAATTCACAAGTTTACGAATTCGGGTAAACTTTTGGACCCGAGCAAATGAGAATTGATGCCATGAACTCAGATCGTCAAGATGGGTTCTAGTTTTCGAGTTTGTGCATGGTGGCAGTACTGCGCTCTTATAACGGCTGTCAGCTGACCACGTTGCATTAAACATATTTTGGAACTTGTTTTTGTACTGTGACTGTGTGAAAACGCAGAGAAAACGTTGGAAAGTCGATTCAAAGTGTTTTTGTTACGTTTGTGGATGTTACATGCTCGGAAAAAGTGGAAAAATCGTGACAAATCCACCCAAAGATGCGTATTTGCAGTACCTTGGTTGTGCTGTAGTAAACACTGACAAGCCATGGGTACCGAAATTGTTTTGTAACGCGTACAGAACAAAGCTGTACAAGTGGTCATTTGGTGAAAATATGTACTTTTCATTTTTTGCGCCAACGTTATGGAGAGAACAGAAAAATCATGTAGATGATTGCTACTTTTGCTCAATGAATGTCGTCGGTAAAAAAAACTGGCGCGGTACCCTGAAGTATCATCAGTGTCGAAGCCAGTTCCACGTACGGACAGTGATCCATTGCCAATTTGTCCAGGTAGAAGTGTAAAAAATGCCCTAAGAACTTCGTCTTCATCACTGGCGAGCAATGAAAGCGATTTCGTTATGGAAGAAAAGCATTTAATTTCGCAAAGTGAACTGAGTAATTTCATTCGCGATTTGAATTTATTGAAACATTTTATGCATCTTGATTTTTCCCACAAAACTTTGGGCGACACGAGCGACGAGGAAGAAGAGCGGCTACATCAAGATATAGAGAAAATCGAAAGGCGAAACCAAGGATTTTGGGACGAAGGCATGATGAGCGACTACTGTTGGATCCTAATGCGTGAAACAGATCCGAAGAAGTATAAAAGACTCAGTTCGACCTTTGTTCATATCTGATTTATACTTTTTAATTCAATAAATGGCCGCTAATGGTCAAAAATAGTGAAAACTAGAACCAATTTCAAAAAACTGATTTGGATTCAGCTCCCCAATTTACTTTATAAACAACTTTTGGTTGCTCAGGTTCAAAACCGTGTATACTTGTGAAATATTGTTAAGGGCGAATTTCAGGAACATATTTTGACATATACAGAGTGCTTCAATAACTTGTGACAAACAAACAATTTTTTTAATGGAACCCTTTCAATAATTTTACATGTTGAGAACCTCCTAAAATTTGACGGCTCAATTACCTTAAAAAATACGATCTAATCACATGATTTCCAATTATACCTCCCCAGACATTGATACCCCATCTGTCTTGGGTGTGTGTTGTTTCTCCGATGATATTCGAATTTTCAGTGGCATAATAGTGGAAATATACCTATTACTGGGGGTTTATAAACAACATTTACACCTTTAGTAAATCTCCCAAGTGCTTTTTCAAAACTTCTTTGCTTCGGGGTACGTCTGTCGGGATATCATTGCTTACAAAGTCTTTTTGTCAATAAACAATTTCTGTCAGCTTCCCCCGAAACAAGAACTACTTAATTTTTTGAAATTCATTGCGAACAAGAATACCTTCAGCTACAGATAATAATCTGAAATTGACAACGTCAAACAATAACTGTTTTGACAAATTATTAAGACCTAGGGGCTTCATTGAATGTAGACTTTTCAAAAACTATGTAGAAGTAATTAAACGTTCTGTAAAAACTGTTTTTTTTAAATTTACCAGTAATCAACGAAAGATAGGGATAGCGAAGTTCATAGAAAAGTTGAAGAGGAAGTAATTGGTCGTCCATTGGTGAATACAGGGTCTTCCATTTGAAAATACCGGAAAAAATTCGTTGGAAAAATTGAGAGTTCAAAATTATTTTTTGACCACCCTATACAATATAAAAATTCAAAACTTAGTAAAAAAAAAGTTGTCCTTTAGCTTTCTAAATTTGTAAATTTCAAAATTCCATCATTAAATCTGAGACGGTGGCGAATTCTTAAAGAGTGGTATGATTTTTCCATATTTGCCGAAAATAATAGTTTCTCATTTTGCCTTTTTTTATGTTTATACCAGTTTTAGTCACTGTCTTGGCAAAAAAAAGTCCAGCTCTAAAATGACTTAAAATCCATCTCCTCCTTCCAGTTTTTTAAAAATTTTATTAAATCTTTAATTATACAGAGAGCGTATAAAGTTTCAAAACCTTTTTTTTTTCTTTTTTCTCGTAAGAATTTGCGAAAAACGCTTGAACACGTCAAATTGATTTGTTTTGAAAGAAGTATTTTGAGACCATTTTCATTTTTCCGCCCCCCTCAGTTTTCAAGTTATGACGTCAGAGCCATTTTTTTAAATACAACCCCCTCCATTTTTTAGTGGATTTGGATAGATCATAGAATTCTGATTTAAGTAATATGTACATTTTAGCTTTCTGGCCAATAGTTTCCGAGATATTAATTTTTGAAAGTAAAAAATGTAGACTGATTAGTGGTAATACTGATTGTGCTATTTTGTCCCTAATCAATATTTTTCCGTTATTATTATTTTTGTGACTTGTTTAGTACCTACGTATTAAAAAGAAATCATTGGTATTTTTTTCTCGATAAGGATTTTGTTTTTGTTGATGATAACCGATTCCCCATTACAAAATAGCGCAATCAGTATTACCACTAATAGTCTACATTTTTTACTTTCAAAAATTAATATCTCGGAAACTATTGGCCAGAAAGCTAAAATGTTCATATTACTTAAATCAGAATTCTATGATCTATCCAAATCCACTAAAAAATGGAGGGGGCTGTATTTAAAAAAAATGGCTCTGACGTCATAATTTGAAAACGGAGGGGGGTGGAAAAATGAAAATGGTCTCAAAATACTTCTTTCAAAACAAATCAATTTCACGTGTTCAAGCGTTTTTCGCAAATTCCTACGGGAAAAAAGAAAAAAAAAGGTTTCGAAACTTTATACGCTCTCTGTATTTGAGAACTGTTACAAAGGTCTGCTTGCAAAAATATCTTTATAAAATAAATGACTGTCAAAAATAATTCTATCTAAAAACGAGATAGGTACACGCTTGTAAATTTAAGAAGTGCCCCCCCCCCCCCCATTCATACAGTGTTCCCCGGCGTCCCGCGTTGCCAAAACGTAGGAGTACGTTTGTGTAATTTAAAAAAGGTGAGGGTACCCCCCTCCCCATTCGAGCACTGACTGTGTCATTTCTTGCAAATAATTTATACAGTAAGGAAAGTAAAAATTATATGAATTAATGAACAAAAAAGCCGTTTTCAATAATCTTTTGAATTATTGCACTTAAAGTTAAGTGGGCGTTATAAGACGCACTTACCTAGATACTTATAATAGTATTTTAAAATCTTGGTGACAACTAAAAAGAAGAATTGATCGATTTATTAATATTTTGCGCTAAGTGTTATTAGTCGTCGTGACGCCCTCGTTAGTACAAGCATTAAATGCAATTGCGAATTTGAAAATGTGAAAAATCGGTGAACTCAGAAGTCAAGCTAGACTCTCGAAGTTTTCGTTTAAAGTGATCGGAATATTCGTTTGAAGGATCGCAACGTTTGAAATAAAAGTGAATAGACGCGGAAAACTAGAAAAGTGCAATAAAAATTCATTTTTAATAGAAGAATTATTACATTTCTTCATAATATAAGATTGCCTTTGAATGAGAACTCTACTCTCTTTGAGGTAGTTTTATTTACGTATCATTTTTTGTAATATAGGTACTTTTTGATTTGGAAGTGAATATCGTTGAATGACAATTTCAATTTTCTACGAATGCCTTTCGCTAGAGATTTTTATTGGTAGCTAGAAAACTTAATATTGGTCGATTATCGTTTTTGCCTCATTTATATTACGCTTTATAAAAACAATTTTCTAATTTGTGTGCGTAAACTACAGTTGCTCAACGGTGCATAAATCAAATTCTAGGATTGAGCTTGTAAAATTTCTAAACCCTCAATTCGTGATGTAAAGTTCATTAAATGTAACCTACTTTAAGGTTTTGATGAGGCTGAGGGATATCACCTAACTCAAGGTAGTACGTATTCTGGCGGTTAATGTTTTGAAATATATTTTCAGAGTTGTAAGGTGCGAACGATCAAGAATTTTATGTCTTTTCACGTTAAATTTTACATTTTAAGACATTTTTCTAATCCATATTTTGTATTTCTAGTTCGTAATATGTTTTTAGTTGTAAATCGCAGTGGGTGGTCAAGTATTAAGATCGATATTTCATGAAGTAATACTTGTCTTAAACGGAGAAGACGAAAGAATCGAATAAATTTACAAACGGGCATTAAAGTAGCACAAAAGAAAGGTAAAAAGGAATATAACACGTGAGGTAGGTAGGTATGTAACACGGAAAATCTTTACATTTCCTCGGAAAAAATGTTTATGTTATTAATGATAAATCAAAGAATTAGAAAAATTGTATTTAGTGGCTTATGTAAATTGTGGTGATTATTATTTTAACAAAGGGATTAGTATAGGTAATAATTTGGCACATTCGCTGTAGCACACAAATTTGTAACACTGTTACTTACATAGACAAATATGAGGAATTTAACAAGTAAATAATAAGTTAATTAAAATTAAAGCTTCGTTTTTGTTATTAAATTGAAATGGGATAATCATTACACATAATTAATAGTATTGAGAATAAATTATTATACTATGATAAAATGGTTAAAATGGCACTATAAATCAGTCCAAAACTGGTTTATCCTCTAACCAAGGTCGGAAAATTGGAAGTGTTGATGGATAATGTGTACCAGATTTGTACGATGCACTATTCTCTTCCGATCGTAATGGATATGTCGCCAGCATGATAGGTAACTGAAGCTTTACCTCCTTATCCAAACTTTTCGGTTCAATTATAAACTGTAAGATAAATTTCTTACAACCAAATAGAAAAAGAAAGTCCTTACATAAACATCGTATTGAATTTTTATTAAGTGACATCCTCGTAAATTTGTTGGTGGTAAAGGAGGAACATACAATTGCTCATTTGTCCATTCATCCGATTCACCAGGTCTTATTTTTCCTCTCGTTAGGCAGGCTAGTTCGCGACGTTCCGATTGTACTACTTTTCCTCTTGCCATGTATTGTATTGTTTCGGTAAGAGCTGCTCGAGTACTTTTTACTGTGACATTACTTCTATTATTAACACTTGCTGAAATTCCTGAAATTCAAGATGGCTTCTCTAGTACGCTCAGAATTGAAATCGTTTTAAGTTACCTATGCTTTCACCAGGAACGTATCCACCTCTATCCAGTGTCACTCGGCACACCACTGGTCCAGAACCAACACAGCTAACACCAAGCTTGTGTTCAATTTCACATCTAAACGGTTGCTAAAAAGAATAACAGTTACACTACAAGCGTATTCGGATCGTTATTTTATTTACAGGGCATGAGCAATTTTTGAGGAACAAATATGTTTTATGATTTTGGTCATCAACAAATATTACAATTGTTTAGTACTTTCGATTCACGAAATATTATAAAATATAACCGCAATTTTATGAACGCGATGTACATACTATATAACAAAATATTTTTATTGTGGGATAGGGCTGCAAAAGTCAATACTTTTTAACTATGTTAAGGTCAGATAATTTTACGATGAGCTAAAGTTTAATCTTAATGGTGTGTAACAACGCATACTAAAATTGAGTAAAAATATTAAGACGGTTTTAAGGTTTTAATTTGCATTAAATAATGTATTTACGAGTCTACCACCTTATTTTCATATTGATTTGCATATTTACTAGCAGTGAGTAAGACGTACGTACTTGCAAAATACTTAAACATAAAGAGATTAAAATCACTCATGTTCCAAAGTTTGCATTTATTTACAAAATTATTTAATAAGCTTTACTTTCTAATCAAATAAACAAAATAGCGACACGATTTCCCTTTTTTCAGCATTTAGTTACTCGAATTTTTCTCATCAGAAACTAATTTCGAAAATCTGTGTTACGATATACAAGGTGTTACCTTCCAGCCTATTAACGGAAAACCGTCCTTTAACATTTCTTTTTCATAACATGGCTGTCGATTACTATATATGTAGATACATAAAAATTGATTAAAAAAATTGAACGTTTCGTAAAAAATGTCGACACCTTCGTGGGTTTCAATTAACTTGACCTAAAATCTATTGAACGAAGAAGGAAAAGGACCTTCGCCATTTTTTAAGTAAAATAATTGTCACTTTGATCTAATTACTGTGGATACATAGTTTTAACTCCGGTATTCCGTTTAACATATAAATTTTTTTTCCATTCTTCCTATAAGTAAAAGAGAAATACGAAACCCTACTGTCGGTACGTATTCGTAAGAAACGCCAGGAAAAGGGCAATGAGATGCCAGTATTTTTTTGGCGAAGTTCATAAGCTTTACAACTTCAGAATTTGGAAATACATAAGAAGCAGCTACTTATATAATAATCCATAAAGATTGTTTAATCAGTGGCGCCGACTTCGTGGGGGCAGCGGGGCGCGTGCCACCATGTAGGCAGATTGCGTGGGGGCATGGCCCCATGCACTTCACTGGCACCTGAACCTGATTATGAAGAAAATTGGGAAAGTGAGACACATTAATTTTATACGTAACTAGTTGAAATCCCTGGATTACAAAACGAACTTCGAATATCGCAGTAACGAAAGTATAAAAAAATCTGCCCTTATCAAAAAGACAAAATTTGATAATTTCGAAATTTCGACTTTAAAGTCGAATATTTCGAAAAGTATTTGAGATATCGAAAAATTAGGACCGGATCTTGAATCAGCATAAAATTTCACATAAGATCCATATCTTAACTCGGTTGTAGACAATACGCATCTCTTGCAACGCACGGACGCACGGACGGAATATTGATTTCAGTAACGAACGAAGTTCGTTGAAAATGTTAGGAATAGGTCTAAGTATATCTATCTGTTTCACGCCCTGAAAGCGACAATTTAAAAATTTTCAGAAATATCAGATCAGGACCGATCCAGAAGTAAATAATTCTGTATGTTTATGATGCAGATGTTTAATTATGTTATGACTGGCCCAGTTTCCTTATGCTTGTATAGTGTATGCAGATTTATGTCAAAATTACGTGACGATACACGATACCACAGTCTGTGACGATATTGACCGGAAAAAATGTTTAGTCTTTTCCTAGGCTGTCGCTGTTAGCATATCAGTTATTTCGTTAAATCATCATTCACAACATAGAATAGATGGTAACATTTCGTATGTCGTCCTCAATTACAAACGAAGAAATACATTTTATGCAGTTTAGATGTTTTTTCCAAAATTTTGTCTTCTATGAATAAACATGAAACTGCAATAAAGTAGTTTTTTTTAAATCTTGATGTTTCAAAAATACCTACACTGTTGCTGCTTATGATTTTAAAAGTTGGGCTTTTTCTATAGTGCTGCTGCCCCTTGCCCCCATGTAGACCTTAAAAACCCGGCGCCACTGTGTTTAATGTCCACTTTACCATATTTCGCGAGTTACACTACAAGCGTATTCGGATCGTTATTTTATTTACAGGGCATGAGCAATTTTTGAGGAACAAATATGTTTTATGATTTTGGTCATCAACAAATATTACAATTGTTTAGTACTTTCGATTCACGAAATATTATAAAATATAACCGCAATTTTATGAACGCGATGTACATACTATATAACAAAATATTTTTATTGTGGGATAGGGCTGCAAAAGTCAATACTTTTTAACTATGTTAAGGTCAGATAATTTTACGATGAGCTAAAGTTTAATCTTAATGGTGTGTAACAACGCATACTAAAATTGAGTAAAAATATTAAGACGGTTTTAAGGTTTTAATTTGCATTAAATAATGTATTTACGAGTCTACCACCTTATTTTCATATTGATTTGCATATTTACTAGCAGTGAGTAAGACGTACGTACTTGCAAAATACTTAAACATAAAGAGATTAAAATCACTCATGTTCCAAAGTTTGCATTTATTTACAAAATTATTTAATAAGCTTTACTTTCTAATCAAATAAACAAAATAGCGACACGATTTCCCTTTTTTCAGCATTTAGTTACTCGAATTTTTCTCATCAGAAACTAATTTCGAAAATCTGTGTTACGATATACAAGGTGTTACCTTCCAGCCTATTAACGGAAAACCGTCCTTTAACATTTCTTTTTCATAACATGGCTGTCGATTACTATATATGTAGATACATAAAAATTGATTAAAAAAATTGAACGTTTCGTAAAAAATGTCGACACCTTCGTGGGTTTCAATTAACTTGACCTAAAATCTATTGAACGAAGAAGGAAAAGGACCTTCGCCATTTTTTAAGTAAAATAATTGTCACTTTGATCTAATTACTGTGGATACATAGTTTTAACTCCGGTATTCCGTTTAACATATAAATTTTTTTTCCATTCTTCCTATAAGTAAAAGAGAAATACGAAACCCTACTGTCGGTACGTATTCGTAAGAAACGCCAGGAAAAGGGCAATGAGATGCCAGTATTTTTTTGGCGAAGTTCATAAGCTTTACAACTTCAGAATTTGGAAATACATAAGAAGCAGCTACTTATATAATAATCCATAAAGATTGTTTAATCAGTGGCGCCGACTTCGTGGGGGCAGCGGGGCGCGTGCCACCATGTAGGCAGATTGCGTGGGGGCATGGCCCCATGCACTTCACTGGCACCTGAACCTGATTATGAAGAAAATTGGGAAAGTGAGACACATTAATTTTATACGTAACTAGTTGAAATCCCTGGATTACAAAACGAACTTCGAATATCACAGTAACGAAAGTATAAAAAAATCTGCCCTTATCAAAAAGACAAAATTTGATAATTTCGAAATTTCGACTTTAAAGTCGAATATTTCGAAAAGTATTTGAGATATCGAAAAATTAGGACCGGATCTTGAATCAGCATAAAATTTCACATAAGATCCATATCTTAACTCGGTTGTAGACAATACGCATCTCTTGCAACGCACGGACGCACGGACGGAATATTGATTTCAGTAACGAACGAAGTTCGTTGAAAATGTTAGGAATAGGTCTAAGTATATCTATCTGTTTCACGCCCTGAAAGCGACAATTTAAAAATTTTCAGAAATATCAGATCAGGACCGATCCAGAAGTAAATAATTCTGTATGTTTATGATGCAGATGTTTAATTATGTTATGACTGGCCCAGTTTCCTTATGCTTGTATAGTGTATGCAGATTTATGTCAAAATTACGTGACGATACACGATACCACAGTCTGTGACGATATTGACCGGAAAAAATGTTTAGTCTTTTCCTAGGCTGTCGCTGTTAGCATATCAGTTATTTCGTTAAATCATCATTCACAACATAGAATAGATGGTAACATTTCGTATGTCGTCCTCAATTACAAACGAAGAAATACATTTTATGCAGTTTAGATGTTTTTTCCAAAATTTTGTCTTCTATGAATAAACATGAAACTGCAATAAAGTAGTTTTTTTTAAATCTTGATGTTTCAAAAATACCTACACTGTTGCTGCTTATGATTTTAAAAGTTGGGCTTTTTCTATAGTGCTGCTGCCCCTTGCCCCCATGTAGACCTTAAAAACCCGGCGCCACTGTGTTTAATGTCCACTTTACCATATTTCGCGAGTCTAGAGCAATATTTTAGGTACTTGGTACAATGTGAAGGACCAAGGATACTCAGGGACGTGTAAATCACATATGATGAAAACATTTGTTTGCTTATGTCAGTGGCGCATCCAGTTTTAGTCATAGGGGGGGGGGGGGGGCACAACACACCTACTGCCGTTTTGACACTAGGTTATACCAAATAATATAGCGACAGTTTGGTGCCAACGCTAGTAACTTTAGCCAACACCAACATAGCCGAAAAAACAATTTCGCTGCGAAGACGTAAATCACCAGTTCGACGCTCTCTGTGTACATGATAGGGGGGGGGGGGGGGGTACGTGCCCTTGAGTGCGCCACTGGCTTATGTGTTATATTGGTCTCATACCGTTAGAACACATCAGGGGCGTACGCAGGATTTTCGTTCGGGGGGGTTAAAAACAACATAAAAAGAAACATTTTTTTAAAATAATAATAATCGAAATAACAAAGTTAAGACGTCTAGATGAACGCGCAAGACGATTGATTATTTCTTCGGGATGACAGCTGTAATATCAAAATTAACATTATTATTCTTATTTTTTGTGTTTAAAAACAGTGATTGAGCCTTTGAATGAACATTTCGGGGGGGGGGGGGGGTTAATCCAAGACCCCCCCCCCCCTTCGGTACGCGCCTGGAACACATACCGTATTGGGGTTGTTATTGGCTCACCGAAATAACTTAGGTAAATTCAACCTTGTACTGTGTTACGGAAAAAGGAAACCGATAAGCGCCAAATAAGTAGCTCTGGAAATGCGACAATTTATTATAGCCAAGATGAATATGTTGTCACAGAGATTTTCAATTATTAATTTGAAGCGAAATTTTATGACGTCCGTTCACCACGTATAAAAAGATCGTTTCTTGGAGTGATTCTTATCAATATCCCAAGCTAAAAGATAACCAGGAGAAAGCTGAGTTATATTATCATTCTCATTTACACAAAATTGGATTTTGAAAAACTGACATGTTGCGTGCAATCAAGAAGTTTTAAATAAAATTCAACCTATTGATGATAAAACTGTTTTCTCACAATTTCGTCAATAAAACCCAGGAAAACCCATAATTATGACATTATTCAAACTGTGTGAAATGCCATATTACGTATGGAATTTTTTAATTTACTATGACTAAGAGTCTTCTGCATTGTTACCAGGGTTGCTGGATGCTGACATTGTCATACCCTTAGCCAGTCACGAGCTAAATCTCACAGAAAAGGCTCCTTAACAAAATAAATTGAAGAAGTTGAAGAACGGAGAAGTATTAGGGACGGTAAATAACAACGGAAGTATAAATAATAGATGAATGGTTTCATCTTATCACGGTACAAACAAGAAAGCTATTGAAAGAAGAAAAATACAGGATTGTTGCAGCGAATAGTTCAGTTATCTATGTATAGAGTAATCGCCAAAACGGAAGACATCAAGCTGCGCGAAGTAAGTGGCGCCAAAAGAGTATAACATTCAATCTAAAAACATCGTTTTTTCAAGACATCTCATTCCTTTTAACCGCGAATTGTTACATATGAGGTTATGTTAGATTTTCATTGTGACATGTCCTTTAACTGATTAAACAAATCACATTAGTCACGATGTTGCGAAACGGAATGGTAAATGTTTGTAGAACACACTGTAATGTCTGCTTCTCAGTCATATCTTTTTTCAAGTTAATATTTGGTTTTTGCACAAGTCTCTTCCGTTTTGGCGATTACTCTAGTAAGTACATTATACAAATAAAGCAATCCCTCTGGGTTTGGTGGTATTCTCAAAAGGTTTTATGATGTCCTTTCTGGAAATGGTCAAAAAAGCTTCCAAGAATGCGAGGTCTATTTTCAATTGTTTTCCAAGGGGCATTTGAATTCAAAAATAGAAAATTTTTGAAAATTCATAACTATAGACTGGATCTACATTTTCACTTGAAATTTGGGAAATGGATTGCACAACGGATCCAAAAATTAACCAATATGAAAAATTATCTACGTCATTATTTTTTTAAACGGAACACTCTGTATATATCTATGCTATAAATTACTATTTGTCAAAAATGGGTTCAAAATGGCTTGATTTTGAGTAGGTATATAACGTCTGCAACACTGTGATCGATATAAAAACTGAATTTAAGCAATTTGATATTTTAAATTATGGTAGGTGTTCAATAAAATAAGTAATCTCGAAAGGAAATTAGATCTTGTATAACCCACACTTGATGAAAAATGATTCCCCCCACTTTCGCCTAATGTATTTTCGCCAATGTCAATTTGGTCTAATCTACCCTCGCCAAAGATAATCTTGCCAATACCACATTCGCCAAGGGTAGTTTTGCCAAGTGTATTTTTGCCAAGTAGAATTTCGCCAATGGTATGCTCGCCAATAGCATTTTTGACAAATGGACACTCGCCAATTTGAAACGGGAGTTTTGAGATTGACGAACGGTCCGAAAATGATTTCTATTGCATCAGCAATTAACATTTAAAATTCTATTATGGAAATAGTCGAGTTTTCACTTCGCAAAATTAATATAACGCTTTTCGAGCTTGCAATAAAGATTTGTAAACAGATTTAGCAAAGTCAAAAATGATTTTATTTGTCACTGAGTGATAGAACAGTATAACCGCCGTACTTGTATCGTTCTTCCACTCATCTCTCAAACAGCGTTGTCGGTATTGAATCAAAGCATGAGGTTTATGTACTGCTTTTTCGCTCACTGATGGGTTGACGTGTTTGAATCATTTTGGCTATCTCAGTTAAAAATGTCAGTTTTGGCGCTTATACTGTTCTTTCATTCACCGATTCAATTGCATTTTTAACATTGGCGAAAGTCGATTTGGCGAAAATGCAAAGGGCGAAAATAGTTTTGGCGAGAGTGTTCTTGGCGAAAATGGATTAGGCGAAAGAGGGGGTGGCGAATTTGATTTTGGCGAATTTACATTTGGCCAGATTGGAATTGGCGAAGGAGTATTAAGCGAATGTCCATTGGCGAAATTCCATTAGGCGTAAGTGGTGTACATGATGAAAAATATCGATCACCAGAAAATGAGATTTTTTGTTTGTTTTGGTGTTGTGTTTCATCTCCTAGTCACTTTATAAATTAAAAAATAACTAGCAACACTTTCTCTTGGCTACTTATGTAAACTTTTATTTTATTTAGGTGGATGAAGTTGCCTGCTATTCTTATTTGGACGTCTAGCACATATGCTAGGAATTTTCAATTTGCAACACAGAAGATTTGCTGAAACATCATCAATCGTAATTTGTCCGATCACAGTTCAACGAGAGGGTAATTCCCGTAAGTTTTACTTACCGATAGAATAGATGGTTCCAAATTTAGATCTATGGGATTCATAACTATAAAAACCTGTTGATTTTTATGTGTTAATCCATTGGGTTCCTTAAGGGCTGCTTTACAGTAATATTGTACCCATCCATGTTTACCCAAGAAGGTGGATGGTAGTCCTAAAGGAAGTCCCAACTTGAATGGAAAACTGTGAATACCCGGAGACAACACTGATCCATTTTGACCTTAAATTTAAAAAAAACACCATTTAATTTCTCAATCCACTGAGTAACATATAATGTTATCTTATGTGTCCTTTTCATTTTCTGATCTCAATGCTTAGGGCAAGCAAATTTGGGTCTTAACGCAGTTGCAACTTTTGCAGATTGGAATTACATACTATTATAAAAAGGAGAGGAACGTATCTTTTGTATCTTTCACACAGCCAATAATAGGTAACATCAAAATATTTTTTATACAATTAGTCCAATCAAATTGTCATTTTGCCTTACAAATAAAATAAAAAGCGATTTTTTTTCTAGGCTGTGTGGGGTGATTTGAAAAGCGTAAATCCAATATTGCGAATTGATTAAGGTTGCGCTAATTTCTCTGCCCTTAAAAAACCAAAATAATTTTTTGTTTTTGCAATAACTCGGATTTTAAGTTTTCACGGCTCATTTTGTAGGTCTTTTCAAACCTGTAGGCTTTCTCTTGAGCGATTATAACCTAACACATCTCGAGTTATTGGCGAAAAAAGGCGAAAAAAAATTGACACTTTTCGGTTTTTCTTCTAAAACTCTTTTCAGGCATACAATAGAAATCATGTACATTTATTTTTCCCTGTAAGCATTATTACTTTCTTTATTTTCTCAGTTCAGCATCGCACAACTACTTAATTATTTATTATTCGTTATGGATTATAATATTCCACATTTTTTGCATGAATATACTATTACATACTATTCATAATAAATTAATTTTTTGAATGAATCTTTCACCTTAATTTTCAATTTTAATTAACCATCGAGTTAAATTTTAACTTAACTTTTAATCTAAATTAATTTTTAATAGAACTTTTATTGTAACGTTGTGATAAAAAATAAGTTAAACATTAACTTGAAGATCAAATATTATGACTGTTAATTCAACTTTTTAACTTCATTGTAATTTTTTAATTGTAACTTTCATTCCTCAACATTGATTATATTATTATATTCGGAAATTACGAATTATACTTCACATTTCTTTAATGAATATAATTTTATTGCTACAGGCAGCATTAATTATTGCATATCAATTGTGTAGCATTATTTATTATATAATTTACATATTTAAAATGCAAGAGAATGCAGTTACATACTGCCTGAGACTGTATTTCTTAAGTTAAAATCACTACTTCAAGCGATCATAATATGACTTAAGCTCATTACTGTGTTCAATTTTCAATTAACTTTAATGTAATTTGCGGCTACAGGTAGGTATTTTCATCCTGTACATGTTTCATATTAGTCATTATTCGACAGCATTTATCAGACGAAAAACGATCAGTTTTCAGAACGCGTGCTGCCGCTCAATGCGCTACACGCTACAGAATCGAGTGCGCAACTTCGGACGCTGGCTTCTACCTTAATTTTTGACGAATCTAAAATTTGAAGGCGGTAATTTTGTTCATTTTTTCAAGCTCTACAACTTTCTCATGAAGCAAAAATTTCTATTTTGTATAACTGTCATTAATAGTGACATTTTTAACGGCTGTCAAGAGTGTTAAAAGATGACGTTTACAGAGTAATTCGTGAAATTGCTCCACTCGCTTCGCTCGTTTCGCAAACTTTTCACTCACAAAATAAAATAGTACTTTTAACACTTATATCATAAATAGCTATTTTGTGACTGAAAAGAGTTCTAGAAAAAAAACCGAACTGTCAATTTTTTTCGCATTTTTTCGCCAATAACCCGAGATGTGTTAATTTGAGGTTATTGTCGCTCAAGAGAAAGTTGTAGGGCTTGAAAAGACCTACAAAATGAGCCGTGAAAACTTAAAATCCGATGCGCAACCTTAATCAATTCGCAAAATTGGATTTACGCTTTTCACACCCCCCCCGCACCTCAGAAAAAAACATAGCTTTTTATTTCATTTGTAAGGCGATATATGGAGAAGCTGACAATTTGACTGGACTAAATGATTTTGTATCAGAACTGTAGTTAATCGTCTCAAAGGTGGATATAAAAAGTGAAAATTATAGCAGAATTGCGTGCTGATAGAGTGCGAGTCTTATGTTTTTGTTGGAAGATCGAAGTTCTTCAAAAATCGTGGACCTCTTTAACGCACGACACAGTTGCTTTGTCAATTAGACATCGTTTTGGATTTGTGGGGTGGAATTACTATTAGAAGAGAATGTACTTAGACTCATTCGGGACAAGTTAAACTTTATAACGTTAGTATATAAATTATTATAATCTCTGTATGGATTTGTATTCGCGTAAATGAGCTTTGAAAACTGAATGCGACGTAGGTAAGTAAGAATGTTATTAAAATATGATGTGATTAGAAATGTTATTTTTTGGGTTTTAGAAGCTGCTTAGGTACTTAAATTTTGTTGAAAGGGTTGTATTAAAATACATACCAGGTTCTCCAAGTAAACGCATTCGGAAATCTATATAATTTTCTCTGTCATACACTCTTTCTTGTCGAGGAGTACGAATTCGAACTACACCTTCACCAACAACATGAAAATGTAACCCTGCAAATGAAAATTAATAATAATAAATTATATTTTGGAAGTACATAAGTCAATATTTATTTAACTACCTATTAAAGAATGCAAATGGGTTTCAATTAGTTACTCAATATTCTTTAAGGACACGATTTATTTTCGTTTCGCATGTTGATTATGGATCATTATATTACATAATTTAGTGACATTTGCTATATTTTGTAGTGCGATTTGAATGAAAATAGGTATAAACTAAACGCGGCCATTATATGAAAGGAAATAATAGAAGAGGAAAACGGATACTTGTCGGTCATTATTATCTTATTTTCTTTGTTGCTAAAGATGACGATGCTCATCTAGTATTCTTACCGAGTGCGGGTGTATCATCCTGCAGTTCGATAAGGACTCGACCCGATAGGAACTGTCCCGGGAAGTATAATAAAGACGTATTATCAAACAGGATCAAAAACTTCAATAACTTTCGAGGCATGATTAAAATATTACACGTCCATTTAATTGTTGCTGTTACTCACAATACACAACACTACCATATTCAGCCATGGCCGCAAACTTTCTCTCTTCAACGGGTTGGGTGAGGGGGGTGGGGGGCGACCAGTACTTACCTACGTCGCTACCTGTCTCGACAGTGGCTAAAAAATATTATTAGCTCATATGGAGGACACTTGCCGTCATACTAATCAAACATAAGTGTGGAGTATATAGGTACAACAACTTTAATTGACTTTCAATTAGGAGATGATAGACCAGGTATTCAAATTTAATTATAATATTGGGAAGCCATTTTTGAAAACGTGCCGACGTGATTATAAATACCCCCAATTTATTAACACTTTCAAAAACAGCTTTTCTAAATAAGTTTTGAATGCATAAACGGCCGCCGCAGGAAATGAAAGGAACAACACTGTCTGATTTGTCAAATTTAATACATGTACATACAGATGTGTTCTGATGGTTATATATAACACAGGAGTAAGAATATCGAATTTTAGTTACCTGCTTATAAGATATACCGTGTGACAAGTTTCAAAGCGGGACATAGCCGAATAGCATGGAAATCACATATTTGCAGTTTGGTGCTCACCAATTATATCTACAAGAATGGTAATGATGTCAATCGAAAGAGCATTATTTTCTGAGCCTGTTTATACCAAATTGTTTGGTATACTTACTAATTCACTGCTTTTTTAATTAAAAAATAATTTTCAAAAGTTAAAAAGTATAATGTTTAATATTAATTTTAGACCTGTTGCCTATTTAAACACTCGTTCCTTGTTATAATAACTATTATTATCTATCATTATTCATGGTTAAATTTTTCAGGAAAATGCCATATTACATAATTGAAAATGTTTGATTTGATAATATTCAAAATTATTCGAATTTGACATGTCACGGCTACTCATATTTTTAACTTTTGAAAATTGCATTTTACTAATTAAAAAAGTAGTGAATAGGTGAATAAGTACCAAATATTTGGTATAAACAGGCTCTTTCGATAGACATCATTACCATTGTTGTAGATATAATTAGTGAGCAGCAAACTGCAAATATGTGATTTCCATGCTATTCGGCTATGTCCCGCTTTGAAACTTGTCACACGGTATAAGGTATAATACGATTCGATTGAAACATATCTTTTTGGTGCATAAAAAGTATATTAAAACATAAGTTTCATAAGGTAGGTTTTATGGCACGAATAAAAGTTTAGAAAACGAGTGGCTGCGCCACTCGTTTTCTTATAGCTTAGGCGGAATTCATAAGAATTTTGCACTTTGTGCCAAGTCTTTCAAATTTGGTACTATCGTCTTAGGGTTTTAGGAAACCATCGCAAGCAAATTGTGGGCGACCTCTGGTGGCCTGTTCGCTATAAATCTAATATGGCCGCCATTTGTATTGGTATTTTGAATAGATGGGCTTCTATTAGACATAATTATATGATTGAGTAATATAAATACCATTATACTAGTATAGTATATAATTGTACGAATAATATAAGATGACTTCTTCAGACACGAAAATCAGCGTGAATGGCACCTTCATTATCTAATGCGGGAAAACTACTGTCAGGAACGAAATCCGCTCTTATTGAGTACCTTCCTGGTATGCCTGGCGTAGTACGCTCTCAATCATCCAAGGAGGCATCAGTTGTTCATATTATAAAACCACAGCATCCCATTTCGGGGAATATACAAATATGTGTACCTACTGCCATTTATAGAAAGCAAAATTATTCCTAACACAATGACTTTATACACTATAAACAAACGGTGCAATGTTATAAATTGTCGACAAATATTGGAGCCAGTGTTATCAGGTGGTTTTTTCATTTCGTAGCCAAATTCAGCGCTCCGAGTAGCCCAATACAGCCAATTTAAAAAATGCGGTAATATTTCAGACTTTCAGTTACAGTAACTGAAATAATTCTTTTCTTTTCCGCCTCCACGTAAAAGTAGTACCGACTAGTTGTGTGCTACCAATGGCGCCACAAGAGGGAGGGTTCCCATATTAAACAATAATCTCTGTTTCTTCTCAGTTATTATTGTAAAGTAGGATAGATATACTAGCGTTGGGAAATTGATGACCGTCGTTTGAGGATTGAGAATAAATACATTTTTGCAGTAGAGAATTTGGAAAATTCGAGATAGCCTAATAGGCGATAAATCGCCAATTAAGAATCCTTGTCACCAATTGGTTAAGCCGATTAGCCCAAATGGAGATAAATCGGTCAATACTAATTGGAGCTGTGTTAGAATGGAGCTGTGCCACCAAATCTTCACAGCGCTACTCTCGTTATATAAATATACGTAATAAATGTACGTCATGTTTACGTGCGCCGGTCCTATATTCTGATAGGTACGTCACAAGAAATAACATTGACTTAAGTGTATAAAAACAGTTACTTAGTCCATGATAAAAATCAATGGAAATTGCAGTGTTGTTACAAAACAACACCTGCAATTCAATCTATCAATTTATGTTTCTTTCATGAATTTTCGTTGAAAAATTTTCTGCGGTGGTTCTAATTATTTGTTGCTGTCCTGTCCGATATTTTGGTAAGTGCATATTTCCATTTCAAAGAGGAAGACATAAATTTCACCACCGTATTTACTTAAGGGTAACCTTAGATTTTTTAGAGGAATTTTCAACATGTAAAAATACTCCTCCGTTTTTCATGAATCCTGGGCGCAAATATCAATAAAAATTCATGAAAAACGGAGTGATGTTGGTTCAAACAATTGTCTATCACGCTCTCAATTTGAGAGTAAGGGAGGAAGGAGCGGGGGGGGGGGGGGGGGATTTAATGAGAGACCTCCACGTGGTATGCCCTGGTAACATTCAACATTGCTTCATCGTAAGCAATTTTGAATGGCTAACATCTAAAAGCGTATAGTGAAGCAGAAATGAAGAAGAGAGGAAAGTGTGACGACATACATGACGAGTTGTTTATCATCCCGTCGAATTTAGATAAGAGTGCAAAAGAGGAATTAGGGTACAGAGGTAATAAAGGAATGCCTAGACCACAAGACGAGGAATGTCGAGAAGAGGATGGATTGGCTAAAGACGGGGCGGAAAAAGGATTTGGCAGAGTATAAAAAATGCTCTAGAGATGCTGATAAGATGTACAAGAGCAAAAAAACGAATGTATGACGAAAAAAATGCAGGAGATAGAAACATGTAGCAGGCAAAATGAATCAAAAATGTACCATAAGTAGACTCACAAAGAAACAAAAACAAAAGGTAATATAACTCAAAGGGGAATGAAGGACAGCAACGGGAAGATGGAATACAACGCAGAACAAATAAACCAGATCTAGGTAAAGCATTTTCAAGAGTTATTGAACACACACATCAAAAAAATGAAAATACGTATACAGAAGCGGGTGATGGAGAAACAGAATCGCAAACACCAACAAAGGAGGAAATACACAAGACAATTACGAAGATAAAAAACGGAGAGGCGCCGGGAAAAGATAAAATAAACATAGAACTCATTAAGTGCGGCGGTGAAGAAGTCTGAAAGAATACGCGATTTGGTAATGCAGGTGTGGAGAGAAGAGAGGATGCCCAAGGAGTGGAAGGAGGCAGTGATTATACCAATAAAAAAGAAAGGCGATCGAGGAGAATGTAAAAATTACTGTGGAATAACGCCGTTGAGCTCTATATACAAGATACTATCATCTTTGATACTGTCAAAGCTGAAAGAATACACAGATAGAATAATAGGTGACAATCAGTTTGGTTTTACAGAAGGTAGATCAACGACTGGAGCGATACATGTGGTGAAGAGAATAATGGAGAAAACATACGAATACGATGAAGCTGCATGTTGTTCGTTTATTTCCAACAGGGTCAAAAGGGGAGAGTTATACAAAACAATGGAAGAAATGGGTCTATCTGCCAAGTTAATCAGATTAAATCAGAATGACGCTCGATGGTTCTAAAACGTGCGTTGCAATTAAGGAAGGGGCGACAGAATGTTTTGAGATAGACAGTGGGGTGAGACAGGGTGATGCTTTCTCAGCAGTGTTATTTATGATATTGCTGGAAAAAGTATTCAGAGAAACAGGAGAGAAAGGAACACTAATAACGAGTAAAGGGCAAATGGTAGCATACGCGGATGGCTAGATCGCGCAAGAAAATGATTGAAATGTTTAAAGAATTGGAAAGGAAAGGGGCTTTGGGTAAATGAAAAGAAGAAGAAATATATGAGAAGTAACAGAAACAAATCGCGTATGAGACAAAACCTGATCACTGAAGGTAAAAATTTCGAAGAGGTAGACAGCTATGTTTATAAGGCCTGCTTTGACTTACGCTGCGGAGACACTGTCCTTATCACAGTGTGAGGCCGATAACATGAGAGTTTTCGAGAGAAAAGTATTGCGAACCATTTTTGGCCCAAGGTCTAAAAACGGAGAAACAAGGTCAAGAACGAATCACGAAATATCGCAAATGTGTAGAGGAGAAGATGTGGTGAAATTTGTGAAATCACAGCGAATAAGCTGGTTGGGCCATATCATGCGAGGCGGAAAAGATATGGTGAAGAGATCAGAGCTAGAGGGTGCCCAAGGATTAGATGGTGGGATCAGGTTACCGGGGATCTGCAAAGGCTGGGAGCTAGTAATTGAAGATCCAAAGTTCACGATAGACACAGTTGGAAGGAGATTGTGAGAAAGGCGGCTCGCTGATGGTGAAAATGGAAATACCCCACTGGCTCGAAAGCCTGCTGATCCGGTTGATGTTGTTGAAGCTTAAGACCAGGCTTTGAGCAAAATGTCTGCGCACTAATTTCTTCCAAGGATATGCAACTCCCCACTCAATAGCTGCGTTTCGGTAGTACGTTTTTAGTGGCTTAAAGAAAGAACGATCGAGGGGTTGCAAGTAATGGGTTGTGTGGCTAGGAAGGCAGAGGAAATACGTCGTTTTCTAGCGCTTTTCTAGGATATCAGGCGAATTGGTATGCGATCCATGTCCATCAAGCAAGAGTAAACACGGACCCGCCGATTTTCAGGGAATAAAGTGATTCTCCAGCCAATTTAAGAAAAGTTCTTCGTTTATGTACGCTGATTTCCCTCCCATTATCAGCTCTGCGCCATTAGGTAGGTTATCTAGCCACACTTGCTGCTTGTTTACATCTTTGAATATAATGTAGTGAGGTAGAAAAGTCCCTTCAGCATTGCAACAAGCAACAACTGTTATGGTTTCCCCTTACTCTGCTCATTGTCGAGCTTGAACAGATTTGCTTCCTTTCGCAGCTATAACGTGTTGTTCAGTTGGAGACTCGATTTGTCCACATTATATGTATTAGCAGGTTTATTGAATAAGCTGTATTCTGCGAGAGTACTTTCTAAAAGGGCAAAATAATCGGCGACCTGCTGTTTGTTCATTACGTCTGCTCGGACCTTGGACACCCCTTGCGCTTTCCTTATCGATACATATCGATAGATAAAGATAAAACAGACATTTCAAAATAATGCAATGAACCTTTTGCATGTGCTTACTTGATTCAGACGAAGAAAATCCGTGCTCTCTTGACAACAATTCGCTCAACACTGGGTTCCTTGCTGTATATCTGGTGGCAGGCAATGGAACTGAAGGATATTTAGGTAATAAGGATCATAGACAAGTGCTTAACAGAGATTTTACAATTGCGTCGTATCCCCTACCGCGTCATATCCCTCGATGCTACCTTATACGAGAAAAGGAAAGAATAACAAAACCAACATCATCATTTGGAGATAGGAGAGGCAGCACGAGAGAAAGTGAAGGACAAAAAAATGTATAAAAGATGACTCAGTACTAAGATGAAAGAAGACTTAATGGACTACCGAGAAAAAAACAGAGAAGTAAAAAGGATAATAACACAAGCAAAATATGCAGAAACATCTGCGTGGAAGAAAGAGGTCTCAATCAAAGTAATGAAAACCCTGAAACAAAATTCAGTAAGAGAATAAGTACGTCGGACATTCAAGATAAAGCAATGGGAAGGTTTATAGAAAGGGAATAACAATTAAATCTAAAAGGTTAAAGGAAATAACTGACTGATAAGAAAGCTGAAGGATTAGTGGACTAAGAAGAAAGACTGAAATGGTATGGCCATGTAAGAACAGTCGAAAATAGAAAAGGAGAAAAAGGGACCGAGAAAATCGTGGAGCAATGAGGTGGATGGAAAGAAGAGGAATGAGGAACGAGGACTGGAACAAGCTAGAATGATGGAAGCGATGGAAGACAGTGAAAACAGTAAAATTCTGATAATAAACCAGAGTAGTAGTCCAGTCATTTTAGACATGAACATTGCAAAAAATCCTATATTAGGTTTGACTTTTTTATGTTGTTAGGTTCAGTCCCAGTAGTAAATACTCAATTTTGCAACTTCGAAAAACTTGTGGAAACTGGGGGGGGGCGCCAAAAACCGCGATTTTTTCGGACTTTTTTCAGTTTTAGCCTCGTAGCTCAAAAACTACGAGTTATAGTGCAAAGAATACGATTATCTTTTTTAAAGTAGACTAAATTTGCTACAATTTGAGCCTAACCGGAAGTCTGTAAGTATAATAGTTTCCGAGATACATCTCTTCAAAAATAGGCAATTTTTCCCAAAATCTTTTTTCAACGTATCATCCATGTTTCGAGCCAGATATTGCCATAACGACGTGCCCTACGACTCTTGTCATGGAGAAAAAAATTGTAGGACATTTTATCACCTTTTATTTAAGCATAGATGCATTCCTGCGGGCCTAACAGTTCTCGAGAAAAAGACGGAAAACCGGAAAACAGTGAAATCCTCCACATATATGTAATAGCATTAATATGATTAGAAGACATTTTCTGATTATTCTTATTTAGCCTAGCGAACGAACGCTCAAAAAGGGCTTGTAGACAGACTTTTTGATCCTAATGATTTTATTTCTAAGATGTGTTTGGAGGTGTTTGGTGATAATTATACGAAAAGTCCCCGGCCCTACCGTATGAGCTAACTCCGTAGCGTAACAAAATTTGCGGATTTGTTAAGTTTTCCCTTTGTATCTCTTGAATAGGCGATCGTAGTGGGAAATGGCCAATTATAAAATAAAAGCTGCCTCGAGAAAATACTTTTGTTCTTTTCGTCAAACATTAACCCTATCATAAATGTATTTAGAAAAGACTAGAGACCATTAAACATGGTGGCGCATAAGAGTGAAATTGTTTGGCTAAGGATGCAGGTAATCTGTATTTAATACTCACATATCAGATTTAGCTCCAAACCTCCCACAAAATTAGTTGTTCTCTAGTGCCCTCTATTCCATCTTGAACTCAACGTTTTCTTTAAATAACTATAACATCTAATCTATTTGAGATAAAATATTAAACGGTATATGTATTTTATAGGAAATTTTATGGTCTACAACTTTTATTTCAACAGTTTTTGCAATAAACCCAATACTTTAGGAGCTAGGACACAATATTTCCCGAAAAACGTCGTGTAAAAGCGATTTTAAAAAAAAATGTCAATTCTTGACAGCGAATATCTCTTCAACGGATAGAGATAGAGAAAAAACGCATAGAAGAAAACTTGTAGAAAATTTAATCAGCTTTTTTTTATAATTGGCCATTTCCCCCTACGATGGCCTGTTCAAGAGATGTAAACGGAAAACCAAACAAATCCGCACATTTTGTTACGCTACTTTTCGTATAATCATCACCAAACACATCCCAGAAATAAAATCATTAGGATCAAAAAGTCTGTCTACGAGCCCTTTTTGAGCGTTCGTTCGCTAGGCTAAATAAGAATAATCAGAAAATGTCTTCTAATCATATTAATGCTATTACATATATGTGGAGTCGTAGCGATTTCACCGTTTTCCGGTTTTCCGTCTTTTTCTCGAGAACTGTTAGGCCTACAGGAATGCATCTATGCTTAAATAAAAGGTGATAAAATGTCCTACAATTTTTTCCTCCATGACAACGGTCGTAGGGCACGTCGTTGTGGCAATATCTGGCTCGAATCATGGATGATACGTTAAAAACAGACTTAGGGAAAATGCCTATTTTTGAAGAGCTGTATCTTGGAAACTATTATACTTACAGACTTCCGGTTAGGCTCAAATGGTAGAAAATTTAGTCCAGTTTATAAAAGATAATCGTATTCTTTGCACTACAACTCATAGTTTTTGATCTACGAGGCTAAAACTGAAAAAAGTCCGAAAAAATCGCGGTTTTTGGTACCCCCCCCAGTTTCCACAAGTTTTTCGAAGTTGCAAAATTGAGTATTTACTACTGGGACCGAACCTAACACCATGAAAAAAGCAAACCTAACATAGGATTTTTTGCAATGTTTGTATATTTTTGTGTTTAAATTGACTGTACTATAGGTACTATGCTATTTACTAAAAATTAAACTAATTTTATTATCGTTATCGATTAATTAGAAAATGTTAAGTAAATGCTGTCATGTATTCTCTTTACAAACTTTTCAATAATAATGACAAGAAACACAATTAACATTAAATATCTATGTAACAAAATTCGAAGTTGCCTATTACAAGAGCGAAGAATTACTACGCCATAATGAATTAAAGGAAAGCTAATTTTAAATTAGACTAATGTATTAAAATGTGGGCAATAAATAAATGGATAATTAAATACGTGTAACCGTTATCACGCACCTAAGATGTTCAGAACTTTTCAAGGGGATTCAAAATTTAGCGAGGATGACAAGTGAACTACTACCTTGTACTCACAGGAGTATTTATTTATACCCTTACCCTGAGCACGAAGCTTATATTGCATTTTTTTTATAGTTAAAAAGTATTAGTAGATTAGAACTTTGTTAATGATTTAATAATTAAAGTGACCCATAAACCTAAATTAATTACTAAGGTATTGTTTTCTCATAAAGACTAAAAGGTTAAAACAGATCTTGAACTTCTCTTGATAAAATTAATTTATTTCAAAAAAAAAACGTAGATTCTGAGCATTGAAAGATTTCCTATATTGAATTGTAGAAAGTTGACGAAATAAACAATTAGCAACTTTTTTGATTGGGTGGGATTTTATAATTTCGGCTGCGGCCGTAATTGGGCGTGAATGTGTCTGTTGTGTGACTCTTGCGGCAATTTTAAGGTAAAGAGAAAATTACCAAAATAAATAATATTGGAATAAAAATAGCAATAACAATAATTTCAATCCGTACGATTACTTGACTATTCCTACATTGAGCATGGATAAGAAACGAAACAAAAATAATTATAATTTACAAATTTTATACGGCTCCAGCTTTCTGTGCAACAACGTTTTCGGAAGAGAACTCTTGAGTCACCACAAATCTTTCCAGGAGAAGAACGTACGCGATATGTATACAGTCTGGAGCTGGATGTTCTGGTATTTTGTGCAAGTAGGATCGGCAATTTACCATCTTAAGCTCTAGGTTAGGTAATGCCATTTTGGCGTGGTTACGCGTTACCCATCGATTCATCTCTTTAAATTATTTTGGATGTCTAGTCTTCACTTGTGGTTACACTTCTGTCCACCGCTCATTATTAGTTATTATTATATTCTCCTTTTTGATTTTCTTCAGTGTCTTTGAATTATAGTGACCTTTAAATTTTATTTGTTGATAATGATCTTGTTAAGTTTCTGCTGGCCGATCGCTCTAAGGTAATTTTTATCTACTTGATCATCTAGTTTGTGAATTCGAGGTCGACTTTAAAATCATCAAAAATTTAAAACTCTATTATGGAAATAAAAGGGGAGAACCTGGTGGTAATGTTTGTCGGTGGAGACCAAATTCGATGATAATTACTAAGTAATCAATTTATCAGCTAAATTACTCTACTTCATACTTGACTTTGGACATGACAAAATCTAACTCTAGATTATGTAAGGTCAGATGAATACCGTAAAGATGAATATTATGTTTGTTTTATTCTTGATGCCAGTGGTGTTTGTCTCTGCTTTTAACCATGTTTCTTTATCAATTTCGGTGGCGTGTCGAACTTTCGACGATTTGTTGTTAGTATGTATTTAGGGTTTTTTTCCGGTAAGTGTTGTGGAACCAAATATTTAGTGAAATATTTTTCATCTTAAATGAAAGCTAAAAATTTATAGATAAAGTTTGCAAGCTGAGCATCTTAATTGATCGAATCCTTTAACACTGAAAAGCTCTAAATTGGGCGAATATTACAAAAAAGAAATTAGATTAAACTCAATAGCTTTTAAATTAAATTTGTATTAATATTGACTGTCAGTTAAATTATTGTCCCTTATGTAATAAGGTTTTGCAATTTTTGAAATTCTCGATTTCTCACATTTAAACTTCACGTGCCTGATTACATGTCTTGCATCTTAAACGTTCGCAACATGTTTTAGTTTTTTTAATCAGTTCATCGATTTTATATGCAAATGTTGTACACTATGTGATATTTTTTTGCGTAAGTATGACCATACCAAATTTTACCTCAAATTTAGCATTTCACTTCGTATTTTAATTTATATCTTCATCAACTGTCTACTGCAAGCCTGAGGATATCTGAATTAAACCGAAACTGGTCGATGTGCTGTTAATAATTAATAAATCTATATGGGGGAGGTTTTGAGTTTAATCTAATTTCTTCGTTATAAAATTAATAACGTATTTTTAATTAAACAAGTAGGAACAAGCTGGAGTATTATGAAATTTTAGGGAATCACAAAAACAAACTTCTTCTTATGGATAATGATGGGGGAGCAGCGGCGTCATTTCAGTATTTTACAAGGGGGGGCAACTATAGTAAAAAGGGGAATTTTTTTTGTGAAAATAGGACGTGGTTGTCAGTTTTATATATATAACGTACCTTTTCTTGGTAGTAGTAATTCCAGGGGGGGGGGGGGGGGTCAACTGCCCTACTCTGACCCCCTAAATGACGCCCCTGTGGGGGAGACCTATTCGGTTTATCAGAACGGATAAATATTTCAGGTCAGCAGAATCATTATAAAGAGATGCGCTATTGAAACGTGCCTTTAGTTGACCCTCGTTCAGCTGCCCCCCCCCCCCCCTCACGCGAGAATTAAAAAAATGACAGCTCTGAATTAGAAGCTATTTATGAGCTTTCAAAATTCGCAAGAATAAAATTTTGAGCTCGATCCCCTTAGCAGGAATTTTAATTTGAGAGTGGGGGGCTGAGTGAACGTTCACCCCCCCCCCCCCCCCCTAAAAACAGTAACGGAGGATCGCGCATAGGCGCATAATTAGGAGCTCTTAAGCTAGTGCAGTTTCGATTTTCGAGCTCCCCCCCTTACCTTAATACAACCCCAAAACTAGTTCTCATACAAAATCTATAATATATTTAATGCATGTAGTTCCAGCATTATTAGGCTACAAAAATATGTAACACTTCATTTCCAAGTTGCAACCCCTTAGTAGGAAATCCACCCCTTGTGCCAAAAAATAGTTAACCATGTTTTTAAAAAACCGGCCGCAAATATATAACCTATATATAAATATTTTAAAAGAATAAATCACAATACCCTCATGAGGTCATGAGTAATGATAAAAATAATAATACACCTTCATAAAATAATTCGTTTCTAGATTATTTAACATAGGTACCCAGCAAACACACATATAAAATATACATACAACATATATAAGATTGAAGTAAATACCTCTACATATGCTTTTTTATATATCAAGTATGTAAGTGTTCTTTAATAAAGTTATATAAACCGTATGTTACACAATTACGTATATTTTACATAATAGTATAGAAACTTACGGATATTCTGTATACAGAAATTCATATAATATATACATATAGATAATTATATATCACTCATGAAATTCATGTGCGGTCATATTTACATGATTAGATTTATGTACGTTATATGTAAAATATTATATGTAATATTACTCATTTTTTATGTATGCCTTCTGTAAATATAATTAGAAATTATGATTGCATATATTGTATGGTCGAAAATAAAGTCCGTTTCTATTTGCGCCACATAAGTAATCGAACGCGCGTGTTTTCTACAACGCCAAAAATTGTAGTTCACGTACCTTTAATATTAGATCCGTATCGACTAAAATGCGTCTAATTTATATAGAAAATAAATAATATAAAATAAATTAAATCTTGGTCATTTTTAACATAAAGTTAAAGATAGGTATAATTATTGAATAGGACTACACTCAACGGTATAATCAAACAAAATTTAAACTAATAACGCGAAACAGCGCAAAGTTACGAAGTACGAAATAAAAAAAAGGGATGTTACAGATTAGCGCAGTGGTACACTGTCGGATTTCAGAATTTGCAACGCCCACTCCCAAAAGTTCGAATCCGGTTAAGGGACACTTTTCAAGCAGTATATCATAATAAACTGTGGGCTTTCAGTTCAGGTAAAAACCGGTTCGTGCAAGAATTAAGTTAAATATAATTAAAAGTACAGTTGCACGTAAAATGTTGTTTTTCCATTTTTTGTATGGAACTGCTTAAATAATTTTTTACATTGATAATAATTACATTATGCTCGAGTAGCTGCCATTTTGGTCATCGCAACCTTTTTATAACTAATATTTTTTATGTAAATATTACATAAAATATACATAAAACGTATATAAATTCATGTAGAAGAATTTACATCTAATAGACATATATATTATTTTGAAAATTACTGACATCCTGACATTAAATATCTCTTATTTTTCTTCCAGTTTTATATAAATCTAAAAAGTGGTTACATAATTTATATGAATTTTATATATAAATGTGTTTGCTGGGTGGTTCCCTCATGTGTGTTTGGCAGGAGGGCTGGTTTTCCTGCGAAGGGGCTGCAACTCGAAAGTCAGTTTATACATATTTCGAAAGTTCCGAAATTGGAAGATAATACACAGTCATAAAATGATCCGTTTCTCTATTATTTAACATAGTTCCCTCTTGTGTTTTTGGCACAAGGGGTGTATTTCCTACTAAGGGGTTGCAATTTGGAAATGAAGTGGTATTTTCTATGAGTTACCTCTTCGGCGAAACTAGTTTTGGGGGCTGTATTAAGGTAAGGGTGGAGCTCGAAAATCGAAACTACACTTGTTTAAGAGCTCCTAAAGAGCTCTTAATTATGCGCCTATGCGCGATCCTCTGTTGCTGTTTTTAAGAGTGGGGGGGGGGGGGTGAACGTTCACGCAGCCCTCCACTTTCAAATCAAAATTCCTGCTAAGGAGATCGAGCTCAAAATATCATTTTTTTAATTCTCGCGTGGCGGGGGGGGGAGGGGGGCAGCTGAACGGGTGTCTTTAGTTGTCCGCTAAGATGAAGGTCTTGCTGTCGAAACTCTTCTACTAATTTTGGCTTTTGGAGTTCTAGGTTTGTGTCTCAGATGGATTCTGGATTACAACAGGATTACGACGCGTACTTAGGCCACCTATTCGGGCCCTTTGTGCTACCTCCCTGATTAGAGCCGTTCGACCCCGCAACGTTACTCAAACCATCCCACACGTGAGATGAACCTGAGGATACTGGAAGGGGTAGCGGCTCTAATCGTAACCATGTCTGGCCAGGATACTCCCAACATGGATCGTCTCAGTTGGACAAGTGTGGGACACTCACTATGTGTTGTGCCGTCTCGTCGTCTATGTAACATCCTCTCATGAGTAACAATAATAATCGTATATTAAGCGGAATTACTGATCAATTCTTTACAAATACGGATTTTGATACAGTTAATCAACCATTACATTGTTTTTCCAAAAGTAATAGGTCTCGACCAAATATTGTTATTATTATTGTTGTCAATTACATAAACGATAGGGAATAAAACACACAACCTTCCCCTTTACTAAACGTTTACTTGTAATGTTAAAAATTTTGCGATTAGTTGATTAAATAAAAGGGTGACATGTTTCGGGATACCCTGATTCCATTATTTTTAAACAAACTTACGAACATATTTGGCTTGATAATGGCATCAGAGTATCCCGAAACATGTCGCCCTCTTATAAAATCAACTAATCGCAAAATGTTTAACATTACAAGTAAACGTTTAGTGAATTTATTCCCTATCGATTCTACCCCCCCTTTGTGGATACTGGACTTCTTCATGATCTGTTACATACTTACTTAAATTAATTGGTGTAAGTATTATTTAAAGATTAAAGAGGGTTGTTCTTCTTCTTTTTTTCTAATAAAGTCCGACAAAATTAGGCACTAAATGTTTTAAGTGTTTTTGCGTATAAAAGTGCTTAGTAATATTATTATATTAGTATGAACGTAATGTGTCTTTGAAATGCAACATTGCGTTGTATAACAAGAGACCTTATCTGTAATGGCTCATGTTGATTACAACAATTATACATAAATTTTACCCCCAACCGAATAATTAGTTAACAGCACGTTGTAATGTATCAACTTAGTACATACTGGCTGATTTGTGTTACACCAAAAACTCTATTTTCGTGTATGTCGGGAATAAGATTCCTTCAAGAATAAAAATTCTCCTTGCATAACATTTTATCTTTGCCAAATCTTGTCGGAAGCAGGATGGATAAGTTTAAATAGAAATTCGATGAGAAAACTGTTTAATGCTATTCCTTTATAACTTTTAAAACTTTTAAACTTTTTACTACACTGAGTGTACACCTAGTTACTTATTTATCCCGAAATACATAAAATAAACTAGTTATTCGGAATTTCTATACCAATATTTAGAGTGGAGAGTATAATATTTTGTTTATTATGGCTCTCCAATATACCTTATTTTTCATAACATTAAGCACAAGCAGTCAATTATACGCTCATTATGCACGACTGACGGAAAACTTTTGGGGGCTGTATTTATCACATACTTTATAGTAGGCACTGAAAAACCTTTATAAAAGCAAGTACATTTAAAACTCGAGACTCAATAAATTTTGCGTTTGTAAATTTTAAATTCACTGCCGCATTACTACAATCGAAGAGCTATAGTACTCAAACAAGTTATAAATTCTATTCTAAATTTTGTAATTAGCATATACAATTATTTCTCTATAGGTTTCGATTTATAATCACGTTGATCACTCAAGCTCAACTGGCAGTTTACAATCAAGTAAAACCCAAGAATGACATTTTTATTACCCCTTAAAGATTCATAAAACTAGTAGATCAGAGAGTTCTACAGTTTTTAGCTTTGTTTTATCTTATTTATTACCCATGTAGATCAATTTAAGACTACAGTTCAACGTACATTAGCGTCAAACATTTTACGAAATACAAACTTCCCTTATTAGTACTTTTATGTTTATATGGTGGAATAAATAGAAGGAAGAAGCTTTAGGGGCACCTTTTGTTTACTTATTAATTATACAATATTACGGGAAATGGGTTTATTATCCTAAAGTATAAAAAATTGTGAAGTTTTTCTATTTGTACGATCAAAACGAAAATCAAGTTGAACGAAAAAACCCAAAAATCATCAAACCAGATATTAAAGCCAAATGTCGCTTATAAACACAGAAAATAAAATAAGACACGACACTGCACTCCTTTATTGATGGGATGGATTAGTGTTTGTGGCTGCACTACAGTAGATATGGTTGACAACATATTTGAATGTGACCGATATTTATCCTATCTTTTCAAAATAATGAAATTCTTCTTTGCTTTCCTCAAGTTTTGTAATAATTTTGGGTATCAATAAACGTGAAAATTTGGGGTAACCAAATATTCGTTCATTTGGAAAGCAGTTCAATGATTTCTGAAACGAATCACTACTATTTAACTTATTGTAACAAGCAACTGAAGGTTCAAATTAGTGATCACGCTGAGGACTTCTAAAGGTTTTTGTTTTTGGGGAATTGATTAGTTGGTTGTGTCAAAAACGGGATTGTGCGTTCGTTTAATAATTGTAACTTGTATCTACTGAATAATTGGGAAATACAGAGTTCAAAAGTTGTTACAATTGGTGTCAGGGGTGGCCGTGGAGTTATGAACGTTAATATGGAGCCAGTAACATTGAGGAGAAATACCCTTGTGGGAGAGTGTATACCAGTATCCCAAGTTGCCAGATGCATGGATGATGTACAAAAGCCATCCTCTAAAGGCAATACGGAGAAACTAGTAAGCCTAATTATAAGTTCGTGCGAAGGCCTTAATGGAAGGGAGTTAAGGGAAGCCCAAGAGTTGGTGCGTCGTTATCAGGACGATAGTCAGGAGGGACGAACCGATGTGATACGACATAGAATTGATACTGGAAATTCCAGGACTGTACGGCAGCAGCCAAGGCGTCTACCATTAGCCAAGCGAGCAGAGGCGGAGAACAATATCGTCGACATGGAGAAACAAGGTGTCATCGAACCATCAAGCAGTCCATGGGCATCGCCGGTCGTTTTGGTCAGTAAGAAGGATAGGTCAACACGATTTTGGGACAGTTATCCCTTACCATGGTATCGATGACACATTAGACACATTATCTGCTTCGCGATGGTTTTCTACGTTGCACTTGAAGAGTGGATATTGGCAAGTCGAACCTGAAGATCGAGAGAAGACCGCGTTTACCATTGGTGTACCTGGAAAACGTGATCGTGGTCGGAAAGTCATTCGGTGAGCACTTGAAGAATTTGGAAGACGTGTTCCGAATGTTACGTGGCGCCAATCTGAAATTGAGCCCAAAGAAGTGCCACATCCTTCGCAAAGAAGTTAAGTACCTGGGCCGTGTGGTATCTCGGAATGGAGTAGCAGCCGATCCCGACAAAATCCAAGCAGTACCGAAGTTGCCGACGCGGAAAGATAAACACCAAGTTCGAAGTTTCCTGGGATTATGCACATACTATAGGCGTTTTGTTCCTGGGTTCGTCAATGTAGCCAAGCAGCTGACAAGGTTAACGGAGGATGGCCGCGAATATATTTGGAGCGAAGACTGCGAGACGGCTTTCCAGCAGCTGAAGTGAACCCTGACTACAGCGCCAGTGTTAAGCTATCCACGTCATGACGGGAAATTTCTATTGGATACGGACGCAAGTAACCTAGCTATCGGAGGTGTACTCTCCCAGGTACAAGACGGACAAGAAAAGGTCATCGGCTATTTCAACAAAGTTTTATCGAAGGCAGAAAGAAATTATTGTGTGACGAGAAACGAACTACTTAGAGTGGTAAAGTGCGTAGAACACTTTTATAAATACTTGTATGGGCGGAAGTTTCGGTTAAGAACGGACCATGCCGCGTTGAAGTGGCTGTTGCAGTTCCGAAATCTCGAAGGTTAAGTGGCAAGATGGATCGAAAGATTACAAGAATATGATTTTGGTACAGAACATCGGGCAGGCACCAGCCATCAGAATGCTGATGCCCTATTAAGAAGACCATGCCCAACAGAGTGCCGCCATTGCTCTCGGTTGGAAGAGAAGGTTTTCCGAGTAGCCAGTAGTCAACGATCAGTGGCTACCGGAAGAAATCCGACAAGGTCAAAATGCTCATCCAGAGCTGAAAATCGTACTGAAGTGGAAGGATATAGGAGAAAGACCGGCTTGGGGATCAATTAGTTCTTCCAACAGAATCTGGAAAGTATATTGGGCACAATGGAATTCTTTGAACGTAGAAGAGGGTGTCCTGACTCCTGAAGCGAGATTTGGAGAACGAGGATTGTACTGGTATTAAGACTCAGCTTGTAATCCCGAGAAGCCGAGTGCCAGAAGTCTTATGGAGTTTATTATCTTCGTTATAAAAATTGGTTATTATTCCAAATGGTGAGACGCTTATATCATTTAATAAAATTATAGTACACAATGCTGCAAGAAGGTGAAGGGAGTTGTTTGATCGGATTACTTTGGAACGTATTTAGTTTTGTTTAATTGAATTTACAAACTTTTTACTTCCTGAGTACGAAGTAAAAGGGAAGTATTGTAGGTACATATTATCGTTCAAAAAAAAATTGACCTATGCAAATTTAGACATATCTTTGAGTTTCTGAATACGTAGATTCCCAAAATGAAAAAAAAAATTTCCGTCTGTAGTCTGTAGTATGTTCCTACACATTTCCTTGCAACGCTCTGTACTCAGAAACTATTAAAGTTATCGAAATGTGGTTTTCGCCAATCTATTGCATTCGGGCAAACGAAGAAAATGCTGATATTACCTTTGATGACGTCACTTCCGGTATAACCTAAAATAGCGGCAATCATTTTTTTATAAGATAAAGTTGCAGTTTTTTATGTAATTTAAAAGAGTATTTTTTTCTGAATTCAGCAATATATATTGTGCTATACTTATTTTTTGAAAAAAGTGTTAATACGAGGGAAATCTCGTGGTAATACATGTCAGATTTTGTTTGTAATAGTAGTTCACCTGCTTGTTTGCTACACATCAGAACCCTACAAAAATTTTAAATGCAGTTACTTTGACACGAACTCTATGTTACCCCATTTGGTGATTAGTGGTAGCATACAGTTTTTTTTCAAATTACTGCAAATATTCAACAACAGTGTTGGCATTAATTGAAAAGTAACAGCATAATGGTAGTAATGCAAAACTTAATTGGCTTTTAGTTGAAGGCATTGATTTTTAAGAAAACTTACAATAATCTTCTCCGATAAATTAAATTCCTTAAATTTTTAAGAATCGTTCCTATTTATTTTACTCTTAAATATTAATTACAAAAAGTTGCTTTTGTAAACCGTTGTATTGTTCTCTTAAATTCTTTAATGTTATCCTTCACATTAATTACCTACATTAAACATAGCTTTCAAATTAAGTTTTCTGTGTGGAATTAAACGAAGGGATATGCGTATGTTAATATAAGGTTAATCTGAGTGTCACGGACTTAAAAGATAACATCAAAATTTGAATTGAAAATTTTCGACGAAAATATGTAAGCTTTTTGGCCATTACGAATTTATTAATCTACAACCGACGCAGTAGGTTTCCAAGAGACTACCTCGCTGTGGGTCTTAATTAATTCTAAATAGATATTTACATTTACTATCCTATAAACAGTCATATTTCTTGTGTTATAAAGGATTTTGTAAAAGTATTTGAAATATGATTCGCAATTTATTTAGCAAACTGTTAGCACTTTTTCCATGGATTTTTGTGTGCGGAAAATTACATAAAGAATTGCTCGTTTTTTGTAATGTTTCGATTTTGCTTTGTTCGAAACCTTATATTACATAGATACACAATGAATTAATGGTAATGTTTAGGTTTCCACGAATACAGTATAATATACTGCTTCTCCGAACATTTCTCGTGTAAAATTTTTATGACTCTCCTTTCTTTTTTACTTTCTCCGCCTTATTGGCTGCGTCGATTGTTGTGGCACATTTTACCGTGGTAGTCACTCGAAATCTTGTTGTCGGTTGATTAAGAGTCATTTTCCAATCTAAACAAGTAAAATTAAGAAAGAAACGTATCTTTAACTTATACCACGAGAAAAGTCTTCAAAATGTTCAAAACTTTACGGGCTACCAAAAATACACAAGAATGGTGCTCTACTGAGACCAATCGTGAGCTCTATCGGATTTCTTCTACACCGTCTCTTAAAAATGCTGAAGGATGAATTCACAAACATACCAATCAACAAATCGCTAGAAATGATCAAAAAGAAGTACTATCCGATCTCCAAAGACATCATCACCTTGCCAGAACATTGTCTAAGGAATGCCCACTTCATATATACGAGGTGCAGCGATACAAACAAGTTAAAGAAGCGCCGATGGGATCCCACTATCTCCACTAATAGCGAATAAGTGATACTTCACTACGTGAGAGAAACCATTGACAGTGGTAGCAAGGGTCATTAAGAAATATAAAATAAAAATGTCATTGAATACGGACAGAAACAAATTGTCATTCCTTCCACAATCGAACCAAAAGATGAAGAAGTATACAGCATACCTTACACAACACGCAACAAAGTGTACATTGGCCAAACAAGCATGTGAATTAACGTCAGATGGGAGGAACACCGAAAAAACACCACCATAACCTCAGCACTCGGGATGATTCTCTAAGCTTACCATCAACATGGAAAATGGCCCTTAATCAACCGACCACATAGTACATAAGCGGGAAATCAGTTTAATTCGAATAACAGGAGGTTGAAGAGAGCTTGAGAATGGCAAATGAGACTTTACCGAAGCGTCGCTAAGCATAAGAGTCATAAAAATTCTACACGAGGCAAAGCCCAGAGAAGCAGTATGTACATCATAATGAATTAAGTACAAATAGTAAAAAATTAAACAATAATTAGGGATTTTTAGTTTTCTCTGATATTTTTCACGGAGAGGTTGTTTGAAAGGAAAAGAAAACATACGATGAGAAAATGGTCTGTCTAAAATAGCTTTTACTTGTAATAAACCTTACTTCGAATTAATTTAAATATTTCAATTATTGTATTGATTATTAGAAAAATGTGTCAAAATTCCAAAATTCGGTAAAAGCGGGGCTGAGCAATTCCTCAGTCTCGCTCTTTTAATCGAACATAACAGCACATAAGGAACACATTCAAATTTACCAGCTAAAATTTTAAAATGTGACGAAAGCCGGGCTGGAGAAATGGATTTATTTATTTATTTATTTATTTATTTATTTAACATACTAGCCTTAGCATTAGGCGCACCAACAGGGTTGCCTAACCCCAATAACAGGTAGGCACAACTTTACAAACAAATAGTTATGAACGTAGTCCAATAGAGAGAAGAAAAGAAGTTTTTATAGCTATGTATATAGGTCAATATAGGAGAGGAATGATTAAGAATAAATGATTAAAGAGAAAAAAGAAAAATCTTAGAAGAAAAAAAGAAAAATATTTTGACGATTTGATTTGACGATTTCATCTTATATTAGCAAAAGTTGCAAGGCCAAAATAGCATTTTTGTAGAGAATTTTATGCTTTTTAGATTGGGTTTTTCACAAAAAATTGAATTTAAGCATAAGTACAAGAAGAAAATCGTTCAGGGGGTCAGTTAGGCCTAGGGGTGGTCCCCGCTCACGGCTGGGGAGCTGAAAAGTAAGATATCCATGAGGAGAGAGCACTCAACAATCCTGCCAAGTTTCAATTCTGCTGCAATTGATTCAATTGAACGATGGTCTAACAAATTGAATTACTAAGAGAAATTTTTCCAACGGGGCGCCGAATTGGGTTAATTCACATAATTTTTTTATACGCTTAATAAATGCAAAGATGTCAGATGTCTTCGATATTGCAAAAATAAGCGGCGTTAGAATAATTTAAACAGATTTTTTTCAAATTTTAAATCGCGAAGCGTCGAAACTGCACGACAACTCAGCGACAGGTGCCGACTACGGCATGACGTCATATACTGGTGTTTCAGCTAAACTGGTATTTACGAATGATTGTTTGGCGATCATGGAGCCGTCGAAAAGGTGTTACAAGTGGTGTTTTGTGCCTATGTGCACTAATATGACTTTTACAACACCTGAAAAGACATTTTTGACAATGCCTCGAGACGTAAAAATTCGAAAAATGTAGTTCAAAGCAGCTAGAAGAGATTATTCTAAAATAACTTCTTCGGATTTCTACTGCTGCGAGGATCACTTTGATGTAAGATGTAGTTACTTACTAAGCAAACCTAAATGTTTAAGTAATTGACAAAAAGAAATATACATGAGACGTGGTAAACGAGTAAAGTAATGCAATATGCAAAATATCTGCGTAGTAAGAGTCTGTCAAGCAAACGAATTTCACATTGTTAGGTTTTATTCAAGCTTTTGCTCCACGAATTTCTGCAGTATTAAATCGATCATCCTTCTTTAAGAACTCGGCCAACATAAAAACATCTACTCGAGGAAGATTATCCGACATAACTTTCAAATAACCTGCATCCACCATCGTAAGAATCAGTTTAAAAAACGCAACGATAGCCGACTGACAGTGGGCGTTTCCCAGTACGTGACGTCACTATCTGTTTAAAACTGATTTAGCGCGAACGCTCATGTTTGAACACTTCAATTCTTTTTTTCTCGGAAATGGTACGTTTTATTTAACTTTTTTGAACTGCAATAGTTTACAAACACGATTCAAAAGCAGAATCTTATGTTTATTTTGAAATTTATTTTTATGAACTAACCCAATTAAAAGCAATATTGCTATTTAAAAGAAATTAATTTACTATTTGATAAGTTAACCGTTCATGAGATATCCAACCATTTTCATACATAGGAGCGACCCTTATATAATCAAAAATTGAAGGTTGGTGGCATCCAATTTTGCACCCACCAAAGTGAAATATACAAGGTACAAATTGAGGTATTTGTCATATCCTCATATCTGTGAATAAGCTTTGCAGTAGCCTCTTCATAAAATGTTGCCGCCAATGATTTGAAGAGAGATGTGACGCTTCCTTTGAATTCCTCGTCAGTTTGGAAGAGCTGCCCCCAAGAAGTCTGCTTCAATTCAAGGAAAAGATGGAAGTCATTCGGCGCTAAGTCGGGACTATATGGTGGGTGTTCGAAAATGTCCCATTTAAATTGCTTGGTTACACGAGTACTGTAAGGACGTGCGTTGTCATGGATCAGACCAATTCCAGAAGTCAGCATGCCTCTTCTTGTGCCTTGAATAGCACTCTGTAAGCGTCTCAAAGTTTCACAATAAGAATCTGCAGTAATTGTTGTCCCTGCATAAACACCACAAGCAACACACATTTTTGTTCACAAAAAACAGTTGCCATAACCTTACGATTGTTTGAATTTTTTGGGTTTGTTTGGAGAATTTGCTTCCATACACACGACTTCAATGAATTTCTGCGGCACTATTCACTTCTGCCTGCAAGAAACGAATAACACGTCGCAATTCACATTTAGCGGGAGAATCAATATAGACATAGCCATGTTTACGTGACAGCAGCTTACCAACAACTGGCATGTTGGACTCGTCAGTGACAGAGCGTGTGGAGGGGAAGATGCGCAGTGGCTTAGTGCGCATACCAGCCGTTTGCCGCATGCCTGGCCTTCATACTGTGCGATCGGAGGTTGAAAAAAAAACAGCCCTCGTATACAAAATAAATTTGTTTCATAAATCAAAATTTATACAGCTATCTTCTGAAGTGGTAATTATTTCGTTTATATTATGTAGAATCGTCTAGTAAATTTTTTATGAAATGCGGAGATTGTGTTTATTAAAGTACATTAGTAATTAAATTGCTTACGAGAAATTAAATCGACATCTATTTACTCGGCGGTGGTGGTGGAAGTAATCCTGGAATTAAAGATTGTAATTAACTAATGATTTTGTATAATAGATCCTTTCATTTCTTCCTTTTATGTTATTACCGTTTTCCGCATATTAAAATAGGGGAGCGTAGTACCTACCTGCTTCATGTGTTCCATTCCTTTATTAGTTTTTACTTGTTATTATATACAGGGTGTGTTTTTTCGGTTTATAATCGTTAGTGATGCTACGTGGACGGTTAATTGGGGCATTATTGTCATTTAACATGCTGAATTTTACTAGACCAGAAGGCTGTAGTGACTGAGCTGTCTTTGTCGTTGTATTTGAAAAATTACACAATTTCGAAGCGCATGCATAAAAGTAGATATACATGTACATCTACTTTAATCGCATATCTACTTTAATGCATGAGATTAAAGTATATCTACTTTAATGCAAATTTGTTACGGACGGACAGGACACCCGTTCATTCGCAATTATTATATATGAGATTAGAAACAAAATTTTCCGATCGAGTCATTCTTATATTATGACAAAAGGTTCAAACTGTTCCTATAGGAGAGTGGAATCAGGACCGTAAAATGGAGAAGCGAAGAGCATAGCGGTACCAGGACCAGCAGGTCGTTGAATTGTTTTCCCACACTTATTAATAAGTCCTAACTGTACAGACATCTCCGTGCTAAGCAAAACATTACTTATAAAATTCACTGAATGTCCAAAAATGATGATACCGTGGTAGGTTTTCGATTTGGAACAACTAGTCATGTTGTTTACCGCTACATAGGGACATACATTTTGGGAGCCCGCTTGTAGGAATTGATCGGAAAACTTTCTGAAAGGATTACACTATTTTTCCTACGTTCAAAATATCAAAAAATTCTGGTATTTATTAATCGTCTTTAACTTGTGGTGTGTCAAGCGGAGTGATCGTGGGGCCACGTATGGTCGAGCATAGATCATTTGGTTACGTAGTACTTTGAACATTCGTGACGGCACTGACCAATAAGCAAAGAGTTGCTTTAAATTTTGGTGTAAATGGAACGTAAAAGTAATCAACTTTAGGTTCAAACATTTGGTGAAGAAGCTATATGCAAATAAAAAACGATTGAGTGGTTGAGAGTCTGTTGAAGTGTTTAGAAGAAATTGGCAGAGCTCGTGAAACCATCCGTCACTAGACAAATAAAGAAAGCTTCATTTCTAGCATTCTAGCTTTGTCAATATTCCAAATCTAAGCTGAATAGGGTTTCATTTTACCATATTACCAACTTCAAAAGTGTGTAGAGTAACACAAAGAGTAACTTTCGTATAATGCTTATCATTAGTACCATACTTTACATGCTGGTATCCAAAATAATCTAAAATAATTTTATACCTACAATCGAAGAGTAACCCACCAAAGTTTCAGTATTGTCGGTCATAAAATGAGCTAATCACTTTCTCTTTGAAAGGTATAATAATCCAAAAAATCCCAGCTAACCTATTGTGCAAAACTTTTAATTATATAACTAACCATTTTTCGACGAAGTTGTCGTTTCTTTGGAGGAATTTTCCGAGCGGTGGAAGAGCTTGATGATGCCTTCGTGGTAGGCTATTTGACCAACCGTTAACGGTATCTTTAACTTCATCATCTGTTGGCACCTTTTTTCCGTCTAGAAATTGCGTCAATTTTATGAAGAGGTGATACTTGGACGGGGCCATGTCCGGGTTATAAGATGGGTGGCCAGACATTTACACTTGAACCTCGCCAGTAATGCTTGCGTTGTGGCAGTAATATGTGGACGAGCTTATCGTGGAGTAAGCACACTCTACTTGTGAGTAGAACTGGTCGACGATTCTGAATTGGGCGCCGGAGGCGTATCAGTGTTTCACAATATCGCTCAGCAACGATTGTTTCTCCACGTGGCCGGACATCGACGAGCAAAATTCCTTTCTGGTGTGTAATGGAACATTTATATCTCATCACCTGTCACAATGCGGTCCAAGAATGCCTTTCCTTCATTGTTGTAACGCTTTCTTTTGTGTTCATCCATTAGCATTTTCGGTACCCATCAGGCACAAATCACTGTACTTTAAGTGGATACTGACAATACCATACGGAACAGATCGGGAAACACGTTGCAAATTCTTATGCAGTTCGTCGACCATCATGGGTGTTTGTTCTGCCACTATTAAATAAACGACACCACTTTCGCACATTCCCTCATTCATTATACCTTCCTCGTATACCTCAATGAGTTGCTGATGGATTTCGGCCGGACGAGCGTTTTTTGCATTTCGTATCTAATGGCGGCACGTATTTCGCAATCGGTGGGATTAGTAATGGGCATAGTTGAAATTCGCGAACAATATTGACAGCTTCTTCTTTTTAACCCCCCCCCCCCGCTAGAATCTACAGCGGGGGTGGGTTTACCCACTAAAACCCTTTCCTCTCTCTATCTATTTTGCTTTATGACACGGTCGGGTATCGCCAACAGCATTCTTCCGGCCATGTGATGCTGGCAGCTGATGATGGCCACCTGGTGTCAGCCTAAGTGTACTATAAATATTTGCTTTCGTGATTATCCTGTCAATTACTATTCCCTCCACTCTCGCTCGCTAATTTGATAGCTCTGCATACATATACATATATTTTTCTGCACAACTCCACTTCTCTAAACTCATGGTCATCCACCGTACCAGATTGCTCGGGTTAAGAGCTCTACCCATCTTTGTACAGACTACTCTCCTTCCACGTGCCCTTCTACTGCACCCAAAAACTACGTGACCTTTATTGTCTGGTAACCCCTAGTCAGTTAGCCCATTTTCCTATTATGTGGAAGTAGTCCCCATTTTCACCATGCACCGCCAAGAACTGTGTTAAAAAACAATTTACCTCACTATCCTTTCTCTGGTCTCTCTCTCTAGGGTCCACGAATGACGTAAGTCCCAGTCATTCTGCCACTGTAGCATGATATCATTCTTCTACCAACTTCAAACTAACCGACAACGTTGTCAGGTTACCAGTGAACGTATAATCTCCTCCAATCTGTGCTTCGGCTGCTTCGATGATCTCGTTGCCTCACAATATGTTACTTTCTGGAGCCTGTAAGAATATTTTCCCATTGACTATATATTGTCCATGATCATATCGCTTTTCATTTTCCTTTATGTCTAGGTTCCAGAATATTATGGAAGAGTCTACAATATCAATGTTTAGTTATTTGGCGCCATTGATACTATTACAAAGAATTAAAAACCATATGAATGTAACACATCGTGTGAATTCTTTCTCTTTAATTTTTTGTGGATACCTTAGATGATATTTTTATCCCATACCATTTTAGTTTTGTGAAAACTAATTATATTTGTGCAAATATTTTGTATGTATAATAACTCCGTAATTGAAACCATTTTCTGTTATGCATAATTCATTTGCTTATATAAACATTTGCAAATTTTTATAGCAATTACTATACAACGAATATTTACGCAATATATTAAAACAAGAGAGTAAATGTGTAGAAAAACACCCATTTCGTTAATAAAGTGTAGTTTCCAAGTTAGCAAACTTTTAGAATTTCTCTCTTTTCATTTTAAAGTTGTTGAGTGTTACCGGTTAGTATGCCATACACGTTACGGCAAATAGTATAAGCGTTTACACAGCAGGAAGAACAATGTAAGTGAAGTATATGTAGTTTGAAAAAACGTGATTTCTAGCTAACTGAACTCGTCTGCTTAGAATCTAATCAACGGTAGTATTTTATTTACGAAAATACACACCGTCACTAATTAAATAACTTTAGATAATAACGTAACGCACGGCTTTGCCGCATTCATTTTTAAAGAAACAATAATGGAATTCGCGGGGTTGTTTTAATTGATCTGGATAGGTACTCTCAATTTTTATCAATAATTAGATTAATCACAATCCACGTATACCTGCAAATTGTGCTAATTTTACACAACCACTGTAGATTCTGAGGACAAAGCTTTCTTTAGGAAGGAATAAAATCATTACGTTATTGCAAGCGAAAATGGCTTGAATTGAACTTTTCATAACTATGAACAATTAACTTTCTTATTGTTTTTTCATAATGAAGTGATTTAACTACAGTTGAGATACTTACGACCAACAGCAGAATTGTAAAAGTGGACATGTACATTTCCATCACCTGACAAGGGCGCCGCCAGAAAATGTTCCCAGTAGGGGCAAGTGGCTCTGGCGTTTTTTCAAGATTTGGTAAAAAAATTATTTTTATTTTAAATAACTTTTACCTTTATTCTTTTTCCCAGGGGGAACGATTGCTCCCCCTGGCCCCCATTGGCGGCGCCTTTGTCACCTGAGAAAGGGTTTATTCGTACAATTTTAAAGGTCTAAACACAAAGCGATTTGTGCAGCCATAACTAGAAACTTGTTATGGTACATTGTGAGCGACATTCTGATGGAAATTAGGTATACAGGGTATACCACGGAACCCGTTCATTAGAAGTTTCTGGGGTTCCTTACAACTTATGAATTTGAAACTTTCAGGTTAAGGATAACCCATAGCCTTCTTTTGTTCTAAAATATTGTCGATGTTGTACAACTTCCGGAAAGACCGGAAATCGTCATTCATCTTCTTATTTTAAATGGAACATCCTGTATATTATTGCATTTTTGGATTATGCAATCGATTCTGCGTTAATCTGTATTAGATTATGCTATACCTATCTTCAACTGTTTTTGAGATATTATGATTTTTTTGAAAAATTTGCGCTTTGCGGAGGGATGTTTAATAGCCCACCTTTTGCTCTTCTTTGAACGCAAAACATTCATACTTTACAAACACGAAGTAAAACCATAAGGTTTCACAAAATGTATTTGCAAACCTATCACAGATTATACAGGGCGTTCAAAATTAGTGGCAAAGTTAAAAAACTTCAAACACCCAAAAAGTCATTTTTTTCAAATGGAACACCGCGTATATTTTTACATATTTGGAAGGCGATTTAATTTACGCATCGATAAACTATAGGTATCCCTATACCTATCTTTAGCGGTTTTGTAGTTATTAACACTTTTTATCTAATATTGATTAAAACTGCACTTAAAACCTATGCACATTTGAAAGTAGGCTGTGAGTATGACAACAGGAAAAACAATTACTTTTACAAAACGAATTTAATGATCTTATTTATACAATAAACAAATAAAAAGGACTATAAAATGGATATAGAACAAATTCAAAATATCAGTATTGGAATATGCGTTAACTGCTTTCATTTTATAAAATTGTTTACTGTTTACCACCTGTTTGCTTTAATGAGCATGACATCCAGATAACTGATAAACATTCGTTTGCCTAATCATACTAATAATAATAATAATAATAATACTTACTTCACTTACTTGATTCCGATCCGTGCAGTTAGTTAACCAGGCTTGGCCTAAGTATCGATAAAAACCGAAGTATAATAATAATACCTTTTATTGAGAGCAAACTATTAAATTACATAAGATTGTTCAAAATACGTTAAAACTGCACACTTGCTCTCAAAAGGAGTGAGTTCAGGTGTCTACAAAAAAAGTAGAGACCTGTTCTTCCACTCAACCCTCATTACCATATTTTATTTTCGCATACTCATAGCGTACTTTCAAATGCGCGTAAGTTTTAAGTGCAGTTTTAATCAATATTAAATAAAAAGTGTTAATAACTACAAAACCGCTAAAGATAGGTATAGGGATACCTATAGTTTATCGATGCGTAAATTAAATCGCCTTCCAAATATGTAAAAATATACGGGGTGTTCCATTTGAAAAAAATGACTTTTTGGTGTTTGAAGTTTTTTAACTTTGCCACTAATTTTGAACGCCCTGTATAATCTGTGATAGGTTTGCAAATAAATTTTGTGAACCCTTATGGTTTTACTTCGTGTTTGTAAAGTATGATTGTTTTGCGTTCAAAGAAGAGCAAAAGGTGGGCTATTAAACATCCCTCCGCAAAGCGCCAATTTTTCAAAACAACCATAATATCTCAAAAACAGTTGAAGATAGGTATAGGATAATCTAATACAGATTAACGCAGAATCGATTGTATAATCCAAAAATGCAATAATATACAGGGTGTTCCATTTAAAATAAGAAGATGAATGACGATTTCCGGTCTTTCCGGAAGTTGTACAACATCGACAATATTTTAGAACAAAAGAAGGCTATGGGTTATCCTTAACCTGAAAGTTTCAAATTCATAAGTTGTAAGGGACCCCAGAAACTTCTAATGAACGGATTCCGTGGTATACCCTGTATAAAAAGAGAAGATTTTCCATTACGTCAGGTGCTAAATAGAGACATCCCCTAAACACAACCCAGCAGAACAGAATCATCTTGTGTTGATCTTCGAGTGTTGTTGTGCTTATAGGTGGGGGTTGACGCTACAAGAATGATTAAGTTGCCAATTTTCATTTACTGTAAGGTTCGAATTCATGATTTCCAGAGTCAAAGCCATACGAGATTGGGGACGATAGTTCTAAAAAAATGTCGTTCTATTGGACAACCATTTCAATTGCTACCAAAGTAATAGAAAAATAATTCAAAATATCAAGTATCGTAGAATTCGTCAATAAATACCAAGGATTTCAGGAAAATAAAAAAAGGCACGCTTGTATCTACGTGAAAATGGTGTTGTAATATTTTCTTCCCATGTTACTTTCATGTACCCTAATTTCCTAATCTGACAAGAAAAGATGTTCAGGTTGTTCCATCAATTTTAACAGCCTATAACGAAAATAGGGACGGAATATGTATAAACATAATATTGTAATAAGCTAATAACCATACGTTTAAATAATAGGGGATATGGAGGATGATTAAGCTGTTTTTAATGCAAATCTGCTACCGTCTGTTGAGTCAAATACGCATTGTCGTGGTGGACAATCACGCTTCTGATATATTGCTTCCGTCTTTTTGTTCGAAACGCTCTGGTAAGACCTTGAACGTCTCAAAACATGGTAACCAAATTTTACCTGTTTTTGTCTATTGAGTTTTAGACGAAATTGTGTTCTTGGTGAACCCAGGTTTCATTGCATGTCGCTATACGCTTCAAAAATGCTTCGCCTTTATGTTCATAACGGAGAAGAAGCACACCTTAATCCCCTTTGGTTTAAGTGTCGGGAAGGAGATTCGGCACCTATTTTGTACAAACTTTACGGAATATTAACCCTTTAACTTATCTCAAGAGATCTGCCCATTTCTCAAATAGAACTCATCAATTGACTTAATGTTTTCTATTTCGAGCACTCCTCGAGTGAGTTAAGTTTTCTACACGTTCTTGCCTTTCACGAAATGCGAAAAACTTGAGTTTCTGAAAAAGTCTTTCGTCCTAACTATATAGAAGGTTAAGATTTTAGTTGGATGTACACCTTCTTTTGCTAGAAATTTTTATAACGCGTTGAGCAATGAAGTGTTTTTTCGGAAAAATGATTGAACAACAACCACGACAACGGTCATGACACATCACAAGGTGTCTAGATAGTCTGTTATATAATATACTTCTACAGCAGTGGAACCGCACATCAAATTCATTCAACATGATGATATCTTCCATCAAGACAAAATGTATGACAAGATCGAAGACAAATTTGAAATGGACGGATTACGGATTATCCAGCAGGGAATGAAATTTAAGTACGTAGAAATAGAGTTATGGCGACGTTGAGGTGGAAGCAAGGAAAGAAACAAAGAGAGCAGGAAAAATACACTGGAGAAACCAGGTAAGTAACATAAAATAGCAGAAAACAGAAGGAAAGTATAGCTGGGAGGGCTGAGAAAGATGTGAAAACATATGAGAAACATGTAAGGGTATTGGGGCGGGGGAGGAATGGAATGAACACATTAACAGGATGAAAGACAAAAGAATAATGAGAAGAGCACGTGATAGATCACAAGCAGTGCACGTGGGTCTTTCCGGAATGAGCGATAATATGAACGCCAGTAGATTAACATTAAACAGATGATTCGCCAAAAATATAGGCAGATTAAGAAGAAAAATACGAGAACAATAAATGAAACATAAGAGATTCTACTCTTCAACAAAGTTTCTTTTGTATACAAATTTTCGATATCTTATTGTCTCGTCACAACTCTTTCGAACCATAGACATAGTAGCCTCGATCATTTACGTAACCTCAAAAAAATACACTGGAATGATTGGATATGAATAAATTTTTGAATTGCGCAGACGTGCAAAACGCTTTGAAAGAATTCTTCAAGTAACCGCCACAAGAAATCTATCAATGAGCAAGTTATACATCGATTGGTGAAACAATGTTACTTGTGGTGGTAATTAGTTGTAAATATATTTCTTAATTTTTTATGGACCAAAGATACGTTTCAATTTAATAAGGCCTTATCGTACCGAAAACATTTCAAATTTCTAAGGGAAGATCACTAAGTAGGTTTGATTAAAACACTATTGTTATCCTACGTCATTTGGATGCTTGAAATGCCTTTATTATTTTGGCATACCTTTGTCATGCGTAGATAATAGTTGGATCTTGCATGACGTTAGCTCTTGGGGAATATTTTACACTTCCTGGAGTCGAGATAGGCGCGTCCCAAAATTGTTTAGATTTTGACATAATTCGTTTTTTGTAAATTCTGATCGAAGTAACTCATTATTATTATTTCAATAATATGAGTGACCTGATAATACATAATAAATTCAATAACAAGCTAATGGATGCCCACAAGTTTGGATTTAGATACAGCCTCATGTGTCGCTGACCATCCAGATATTCTTGGCCACCAAAGAATAGATGACTTTGTTGAACAAAACCATTCATAGAAAAAATCCTTATACGTATCTTTTACTTTGTAAAAGGAACTGTAGACTACAAGAGGAGGCACAACAGACCAATAGATCACAGTTCCGTTAATTTATGAAATGACCACAAGATGAGTAATAACAGCACTAATATGGATGCATGCAACCTTCGTGATTTATTAATTGTTATAAAATCAAATTATTTCATGATATTTTCACAAAATGTGTTTAAAACCTTTCCACATAAATTTTAATTTATTATGTTAATTACAATAATTGGTGGGTGAGTTAAAACAAAGTAACACGAATAGCTAATTAAATTCGCATTATTACTTGTTTACTTATTTTAACGTTGTTTGTTTTTATTTCCTTTTGTCAAAACACGATCCATAATGCTCTCAACTCAATACCGCGCAAAATGTGGTTTGGTTAAGTCCCGATTAATTTTCTTGAGATACACAGGCGGAGTAGTTTTCTTTCATTATTTCTTACACATCCAGATATCTCGGCTTTCTAAAATTCGTTTGATTGGTCTTTCCGAAAGAAATTATTTTATAATTACAATCTAAAGGATTTACTACAAAAGATCCTATAAATTAACTTACTGTAATTATAGATGACATATCTTAAAATTGATAGAATGAATTCTTAATTTCTTCCATGCTCTATACGAATAATTTTTTGTTTCTTCTAATTTCGAACAGATCAATGAATAAATTTATTATCACGTTCCCAAGCATTCATTTCTCTCTCGTATCATAATTTATATACGGGCTAATACAAAATGTAAGGAGAACCTTTATTTTTTCATTACGGAGCATTTACTACGAGATGGAGAGGATAATTAATGATATGAAAATTCTAAAAAAAACCAATAATAACCACAGCTTTTCCCATTGTGGTGTAGTGGATGCAATCGTCCACCACTAAACTACATTATGGGCGGCCTCGGGTTCGAATCCCAATCGGATCGTGTAAAATATCTCTGAGCATAGGACTAATAACTAATGCAGTTGATTGTAAAATAAAAAATATCAGTATGTACCTACAACTCTAGAGAAGAGCGTAAAAAGAAGAATTTCAATAAAGATATATTTTTTTTGAATTTTTAGTGGAGTTACGTGTACGTCCATGTTACTTACTACATTATGACATTACGAGTACATTTTAATTCTTTACAAAATGTAAGAAAAATGAATAAAGTAATTTAATATCAGCTCTTAATTTTTTCTGAAAATGCAAGTTACAATGCTGTACGCATTTCCTTTAGTCATAGAGAAAATTATCGTAAAATGAGTGATAGTGCACATTTCAAAGATTGTAATTGAGGAGTTCGCGTGCAAAATCGGATATATCCACTTTTACAAATTTTTCAGGAAATGATAAAAACGTCTTTGCTTTGAAAAAGCATTTTTATATTAATGGGTTTATCCAACTGATTGATGTACCTACACTATTTTGGAAAAAAAGTAAACAATTCTGTTTATTGGCAAAAAAATCATTGGATATACCCGGTTTTGGACCATCTGGATTTCTGGATTTCGATGGCAGGGTGGGAAAGCCCACTCGCACCTAGGCCATCTATTCGGGCCCTTTGTGCTACCTCCCTGATTAGAGTCGTTCGACCCCGCAACGTCACTCAAGCCAACAAAAAAGTTTTCAACTTCAAAAATTCACCAGCTTTCCCCTACGGGAAATGAAGAAATTAATTTTGTGGCAATAGTTTTTCATCAACGATATATATATAACATTTCAAAAAATAAAAAAATGCTTTGAGAAAATCAAATTTTAATTATGTTAAAACGTTCTTGAGGTAGAGCCTAAAAAATAAAATCTGGGAGAATTGCTACATTGGCCGCAATTTTCAACTTAGAAACAAACGAAAATCGGCGTTTTACTTGTAACCATATCTACTAACTTTTCTCCAAGGGAAATTACTTTTGAGTTAAAATTTGAATTTTTGCGCCCAAAGTAACGCTACTAGTTCGGGCTCCTTTGGGTATATTTTGATAAGAAGCTCATTTTACCGATCAAGTTTTTTTAGGCCTTACCTTTAAATTTCATCAAAATCGGCCTAGTAAGCCAAAACGTTAGATTTTTTTCGACCACAATACTGGTGAAAGTAAAAATTGCGTTGGTTGCAATCTACGACCATGTTAGAAAAATAAAAAAAGAAACCATAATACGAGAATTTCATTAGCGTTTATCCTCAGATTGAAATTTAAGAGAAAATAATATACTAGATCAAATAACCGCAAACTGTTAGAACATATAGAAACATATAGAAACTAGATATCGAATTATCTTTTTAAGAGTATGAAAAACAATGAAAGTGATATAATAAAGCATAAGGGTATCAAAATTCTTACTGTCATGTCAGTTTCTAAAGTTATCTTGTTCCTTTGTAATAAATATGAAAAGAAATTTTCCCGAAAGTTTCTGTGAAAACCTGAAAATTTTCTTGTGTTTTTTCGACAGATTTTTTTTCAAAGTGTAACTGTTCATTTTCTAATACCTAGAGTTTTGAAGATCATTGTTTTGCATACATGGAACATTCCTACTTTTTCTTTAAAAAGTAACTAAAGCTAAATTTGAAGTATTTGTTTCTTCTCTATCTCTCTATCTTTAAATACCTACTATTTATTGTAACCAGCATTTTTATGTAAACCATTTGCTCAGGTTCCAAAATTCAGTAAATATTTGTTTTGTATCTTCCTCAGATAACTTATTACAATGTAATGATTTCTTCTCGTCATCTTCGTGACATCCATTTTCCATCAATTTTTATTTTAACAAAATTTTTTTCACCTTTAACGCTCTTCAGTTGGTGCAAAGTCTTACTCCATGTTTACTTTTCTACATGATCTCTAATAAAATATTTTAAATGTAATCAACCAACTTCAAAAAGTTGGTTACTAAATTCGTCCTGATGTCTGTGTGTCTGTGCGTTGGTCGATGTTACAGGGTTTATAAAGCTGGAAGTGGTGTCATCTTATAGGAAATTCTTTACTGATTCCAAATCTCTGGTCAATTTTTTAATCGAATCACCCGTTCGCCGTCGGGACGCAATTAAAGTCAAAATATACACCTTTGAATATCTCAAGAATGACACATCCAATTACAAAAAGAAAAAAACACGTTTCCTTTATTTTTTGAAACCTATTGAGTCATGATACGTAAACATCATCCTCGCCCCTTGTGGGGTGGAGCGGGGGTGGGTTTTGAAAACTTAAACGGGAACAGCTATTTTTTATTGCACTTTTGCATTCTCCATAAAAACTATTCTCAAATTGCAACCCCTTTTTTGATGGTGGAAAGGGGGAAAATTGCACATGTCCGCAGAAAAATGATCTTTATTTACTTTTCTTTCCTCTAACATTTGTTCGTGATTTACAAATTGTCCGTCACCCTCTCCGTTCCCATCTCCCTTAAGGGTGGAAAGAAAAACAATGACTCATTTGTGCAGAATCCGGGGTGCTTGTGTCCGAGGGGGGGGGGGTATTTATATAAATATATATTGTATATAGTATGTGCCATTAGTTACAGATTTGAAGTTGGTTGAAATTAGAATTCTATAAGAATTTGCGCCTTTTGACACTTGTTTTTATTTATTTTACTTTCAAAATTATTTTAATGTAATATAGAAAAAAACATGGTATGCTCAAATGGACGACGTTCAGTCATACCAAAAGAAGAAACTTTTGGCGACTGTTCTAGCACTTAATGCCGAGAACCTTACTCTACTGTCTGCTCATTAAGAACTGGCGGAGATGCAAATTAAAGTTCGCCATAGAGATAAAACTTTCAGTGAGGTTGGTAAGGCGTGTCGCGTGTAAGCTATTGCAGCGTTACGTGAAAAAGTGATGTATTTTGGGTGAAAGGGTTAAATTAAAATTGCAATTAATTTATGAAGCCAAAAATCAAACGTTTTATCATCTCGAAGATTAATGTTTAACTGTCTTTTTATTTGCCTATTTACATGAACGACTTAGTTATAAGTGAAGGAAATGGCAAAGGAATTTGAAGCAAGAACAGAAAAACTGTATTGCATTAAATAGTGTACCTAATTGTAATTACATCCATATCTACGGTAGTAATTTAAATGAGATATCATATAAGTAAGTAAAAAAGAGACAAATCAACTCGTTTTCTATAATGATAATGGAAGCTTAACTAATTGTATCTGCAACAATATTAAAATGAGTTCCTTCCATCTAACGCAGTGCTGCATTAAAACCCAGCTTAATGCATTTATCTGATGCCTCGTTTGCGTTTTTAAATTATGCGGAAAGATTATTATTAAACTTTTCCGCTACTTTAACAACGAACGAAGGTCTTGCTGAATTTTTATTCAATTTAATGTCTCACTTCGTTTAAATTATTCAAACAATACTACTCTGCTATTGCGATTATCAACATCTGTCAAACTATCTCCATATTCAATGTGCAAATACGTTGTACAGGGTGAGTTTTTTTTTTCATTAGTTGTATGGGGATCTTGGAAATTAGCAGAGATAGAGAGACGATTAGATGAGGAAAGAATTACAGTTTTACCAGCTTAGTTAAATGAGATTTTTTCAAAATGATGCACGGCTAACTAGATATCTCAAAAAATCATTTTTTTGTTTTACTATCTTTTCTTCTTTATTTGGTGCTATGTAACAAATCTCCCATTCTGCTAGTGTTGTAGTAAGTGTTGTTGAAAGGAAGGAAAATTGGTACTGTGTGAGTTGATTCAGAGACAGATACAAAATCGAAGAGCCACTTCCGAAATTTTGCTTTAACGGCGAATCCCAAACGCAAAAGTTGTGATTTCAGCTGGCGAAGCATCAACATTGACAGTACGGCTAAATTATTATTTACGAAAGAAGGTAATGCTTTGCGTTTGGTGCGATCAGAAAGGTATCTTGTATTATAAGCTGGTGAAACTGGGCATCGCTACCCACAATTGATCAATTTGAACGAGTGATATGGCAACACGGCAACTCGTCGCCCAGGACACAATCAAAACGGTGAAATGGGATTTGATACCGCACCTGCCGTATTCACCAGACTTGGTCCCTTCCGATTATCATTTGATCCGGTCGATGGCTTATCCGGGCTACACTTGGCCAATTTCGAAGAAGTGCAAAATTTGTTGGATGAATGGTTTTATCGTCTCGGTATTCATGTATTGCCAGAGAGATGCCAAAAATGTGTAGCTACCAAGGGACGATACTTTGAATAAAGCAGTTTTTGTATCTTTCTTGAAAGTTTCCAGCTTTCATTGATCAAAAAAATTCGGAAACTTTAAGTATTTATTTATAAATAAATTCTGATATCGTACATGATTCGTACACCTGTATTCATTGCCGACAGCAGTATCTCTACTGCAATGCCGTTTAGTACCATCGGGTTCTCCAATCGTCTGAAAAAGGACCAGATCGGAAAATTTTAGACAAAAGCCACGAATAAGGGTTTTCAAAACTTTTTCTCCACTTTGGCATAGACTGTTTCTTTCTCAAGTATTCAAGTAATTAGCGATTTTTTTATATTGCGTAATATGAATGAGAAAACCAGGAATATGCTACTTTACTGTCGTTAGCAGGAAAAGAAATAGGGATAATCCCCATACAAAAAGGGGCAACAAACACAATTCTTGGATTATAAAGCAATACGTGTACCGCAGATCTGCTTCCAAGTGTACAGAAGAGCGATGGAGAAAAGATTAAGAGTCCAGGTTGGGGGAAAGCATAAAGATGCATAAATGGTATTTAGACCGAGGAGAAATTAACGACAACATGCAGGCACACATAGGCAGGAGAAGAACTACTTGTAACGTCCATAGACCTCAGAGCAGCTTTCGATACTGTCACCAGGAAGGTGTAGTAGAAGTATAGGAGCTTGAGGATAAAGGTGCAGATAAGGTTTTCAATGAAAGAGGGCGGAATTTTTCATGGACAAAGAACCAAGAGGACAGAGACAACGAACTTTTATTGGATACAGAAATCTCGAACCGGTGACGGCGTATGACCTTGTCTATGCAGATGATTATTTGTAGCAAGAAAAAGAAGAACTGCAATCACCAAAAACCAGCCGGCAGTAAGTATTGACAGTTAAGCAACTCGCGCTCCGGTTAGTACTTGGATGGGTTACCCGTTCATTCTGTGGCTCGGTGTATCCGACAGGGGGTAGTACAAAGGAGCCAAATGAGGTCCACGTACGCGGGGTCTGAGGTTCCACCCTCCATCATAATTTACATTTTTACACCACAAACCACAATAATAATTATTTTGTATAATGGACGCGTTTCGTATCATCTTAGTATAGCCATAATTTATTTGTGCTGTTGATTGTGGTCCGTGTACTAGATCATTGTAAAATATATTGTGATTGAAACACTTTTATGCAAATCTTAAAAAAATATGTTTCCATCCATTACAGTATTTCATTATGATTCACTGTATTTCAATTAAAATGCGGTATAAAACAGAATACGACAAATTTTATTTTTATTGAAATATTCATTCATTACTTCCTCTAAATAATTATTCTACCCCGTAATTTTATAAGTATCTGAAAATAATTATTAAATGGCTTTGAATTACCAAGTAACTTGAATAATAGGCGCTCATTCTGAATATTGTAAAAATATGTAGTAATTTAGACTACTTTTAAAACTTTATTGTACCTGGTGGAGTATAAGGGCTGCTTTGTTTGGTATTTTGTTTTTTAAATAAAGAAGGGATGACATTTTAAAATTAGTTAGAATCCATTCGAATAATTAACAAAACTTACACAATTGATGTTTTTGGAATGACCTAAAGCGGAAGATGATGATATGTTTGAGAAGTTATTAAAGTACACCTACAATCCAGTGCACCACGAAACTATCCGTTTCGGATCAGGGTATGTATTGTAATGGTACACCTGATCTCGAGGTTTGATATAGTGTCGGTTTCCCTGATTGAGTGGCAACGTCACTACTCGGGTTTGTCTATATCACCCTAAAAGGACTGCTGGCATTTCTGCAGATATCTACTTGATTATGTTACAAACAGAATAAACCCGCCGTGTGTTAGAAAGCGTTGTTACAACGTCGCTTTGAATTTGAATAGCGGATTTGGAAAATAAAAATAATTAAACTAGAAAAGTAATTATTTCTTCGAAAGGCTATAAATTGTGTTATTCTCACAGTAAAAAAGGGTATATAGAGTGTAGAAAGACAAGAATGACAGGGTACCCTGTTCGACGGCAATCGTGTGCTGAATAATAATGAAATGGACTAACAGAAGCTGCCTCTGCCTTAGTATCGTCTAGATGTGAGTACTGGCCGGTGTTTAACAGCCTTCGATACGTCGTTTAAACGAGGACAATTTTTTATAAGCAATTTAGAAATATGGGATATTCATACCTATTAATATAATCTGGATGACCAGGCTGAAACAGCCGGATGACCGACTTGTAGACGCCTTTCTGACATTTAAATGTCATTTAATGACACGGAATTTACATAGCTATCGATAATTCATAAAGCGTTTACTTTAAGGAACTTGTTTTATAATATTTATTTTCATTACGTATCAAAACTGAGAAAGTCGAGCTCAGTATCGTCATGGTACAGCCATATGAGTTAGTATTTTTCAAGTTAGAATAATGTAATGCATCAACGGCTGAGAGTTATCTGTATTATTAAAATACCGAGGAAGAAACTTGCAATACAATTAATTTAGAAGAATAACGATGTCATATGGTGTAAGCAGAGTTTGTATTCGTCAGCGGCAGTCATTAAAGGATTCTTCATGAAAGGGGATCAAAGATGTTATTGGCACAGAGAGATTATCTGGACAATAACGTGGGCTTATCGCATTATCGGCATTGCTATTGATGCGTCGATAACTTAATTATGTATTGCATATAGTCCCACAGCGGTAGCAGCGACGGCTGCGGTAAGTCACGATTTCCATTACTCGTTGTATACACTGGCGTCGGCACACACTCGTGCTCAGGCATCCGGGATGGGTCGTGGGGACGTGCTCTTCTCCCGCTACCGACAGCGCGTGGCTATCACCATATTTCCCGCATGTTTGCTGGTTAACCGAACGATTACGACTCTCTTCAAACGCATTTTATGGATGTGTATGCAGAGGAGAATAAAACTGCTTTATAGCAAGAAAATTGTTATTTTTATAACAGGAAAATCGCTGGCAATTCACGACGGAATCCACCCCCCGCTCGCGTAATGGCATATTTTCAACAATTACAGTAGGTGCATACACAACCAACCTTTAGATGAAACGCCAATCTCCGTTTCGAGTATGAACATAACATTTTCTATTCAACATTTATGCCTCGTCTGTCATAGAATTGCTAGTTTTCCGTGATCGTAAACTTTACGGTATTTCTTCTTTATATGATTACTCCTCTATAAAGGACTCCGTTACAAATTTATTTATACGAAAGAACGACGAGGTGCGGAGGACTAAGGGATTAAATGTGGTCTGGCGATGTGCGATAGAAGGTTGTTGAGTTATGGGCTCTAGGTGGAGGCACGGTGTCCCGGCAATAGTCTTTGATTGTTATTTGAACGACCCTCCTTTTCCGCGTATGTGCGTCAGTCAACAGTGACTCCCTTTAATAACCCTCGACGGAGTGTATTACGCTTAAGCTATTCATCACGAGGTGTTAAGGACGTTTATCGTTGTTTCTGTTTCATCTTACGTTCATTACTCCAGCCGCAGTATATTAAGTATCTCCGTCGACCGCATTGTTGAGCACCCCGAGTGACGCGACGTCGGATTCTGACTACGGCCGGTGTCGTGTCGCCTCTTAATATTTCGTCAATTACTCTTTTCCCGGTTTATCTATTTTTTTAATACTGTATCTCGAAAGTTATTAATTTAATGTCGCTATAAACGCATTTTACTTTGTAAATTGTTGACGCACCACGCATCGGGTGCGGGTACTGTATATAATGAAACAGTAACCGCGACCCTATAACTTTGTTTTCCGTTTGGCCGGTTCTTGTGATCTGGACTGAGAATACTCCAGCGTTGTGTGCTCTTGATGATATTGCATTCCAGTGCAGATTTCCGTAAGAGAACATCCCTTCAGGCAAAAGCCTCCAGCTGTGTAAGATCAACAGTTACTTCGTTCTATATCACATTTGTTTCAGTGTTTGGAGGCGTGGAGTGGCGGACACCGTTCCTATAGGCTCTACGACCGGATCGCGTCGGTCGACGCGGCCCTACGGGTATAGGCATGCGGTGCTAGCGTCTCAGTCAGTCTCTGATCGGGCTTTCAAACGTTGTGGCGTACTAAACTTTTATACAAAACACGCGTCTTTACGGGAACGTTTTAAAAATTATTCCTCTTAAGCTGAATCACAAATAGTTTAAAAGGTATGTTATATGTCTTCCAAAATTATTTTCAAAATAAAATGACTTTCAGCAAGTTGATAGTATTTAAAGTTCATAGATCAACTTTATAAACTATCATATCAATGTGCACTTTAAAACTATTTAAAAGATGTACATCGAAAGAAGTCCTCTTAAACTTGTCCATTTCGTCTTGAGAGTCTGAGTAACTCGAAAATAAATATAATTCATTTTAGTCGCGCGTGTTTACAAACTCGCGTAAAGTTTAACAACTACCCAAGAAAACCATTTACTTTGTTATTTTTTTTATTGATATTCGTAGTAAAGTCCAGTTATATTAAAAATTGGAACAAGACACACAACTCAAACTCATTATTTTGATTAGAAATGTACGAAATTAACAATTTTTGAAAAATCTATGAATGAGCGAAAAATTTGTTATTTTTCTTTGCACTTATGCAGATTGCAAAATTGCCCGAAACGGGAGTATTTCGGTTTAAAACAACATGTACATGAAACGTATAGGTAGGCGGTAGGTATCCATTTAGAGAACGAGTAATGGTTAGATTAAGGGAAATTTTGCTTAGAAAGCGGCGGGTCTGTTTCTACTCCAAATCGTATGATGTGGTTGTACATTTCATTTGTACCCGCCGTCCAGTTACCGTCGCTAATTTTATTGCTACAAAAGCTTTCTTCAGTCCCGAACTGTTAGTGTAGTCTGATAGTCACACTTGATAAATCTGTAGATATTGTGTTTGTCGGGTTTTAAATAGGGAAATCGCGAAAACGTGTATAGATATCAAATAAATTTCTAGTAGCACTTACCTGAAAATTACAAAACCATAATGATGAATAATGTTTTAATTATGCATTCTAGGGGTTTTCCAGAATTTAAGCAAAAATTTGTGATCAGTAATCGTTGTAACTAAGCGTAAATCAACATTTTTATAGTCACGGCTTTTATTAAAGCCATTAGTTTCTGCTCGCGGTGCGCGGGCCTTGTAGCGTGATATGCGCGCGTAAGCGTTCACCTTATAAAAGCTTTATCTGTTTTCTTGAAGGTGAATGTAAGTGAATGGCATTATCGCGCTTTGCAACGCACAATCGCTGAAACATTAATAGGACGACAGCTCGCGGCCGTAACGGCGGGGCATCATGAATGACAAATGTCCTCTAATTCCCGCGCGATAGTGCCTCTACTCTTTTATTTTTAAACGTGTTATTAAAACGTTCTCCGCGGCCTGATCCTATTCCACTGTAGTACATCCTTTTGGAATGCGGAGGGTTCGCAAGATGTATATATGAACAATCAACACGTTCTTAATTTTTTTTATCACTTTTTCCTGTATAAAATTCTCGCATTGGTGTACATCAAACGGACTTCCAAACATTAATTTCTTGTGCAAGTCTTCGTTTCCGTTACCTAGAGGTTAAGCAGAAACACTTCCTGTAATTTGCATGCAATCTGCAATCTGACATCAATTTCGTCGAGGTATCGATAATGAACAGTATTACTGACATTTCATCCCTATTTATGTTGGGTCAGTTTATCGATGTTTGCTACTAGTGTATTAGTTAACCGCTGCTTATTTAGTGGATGAAAGTACAAATGTACTTTCTCATTAAGGGAGGCGAGCTAAAATTGAGAGAACGTTTTGTTGCCAGTTGGCGTTCACTATTTCGCTTGTGTCTGTAGAGATGCCCTAGAAAACATCTGCGAGGGCTGTTAGTGGTAGCTCCGACGAAGCTATTACAGTGGACACGCGGTGGTTTCGAGTTAAGAATCTGAAAATACAAAAACTTACCACATACACTCGTTTTTATATGTTTCTATACATAATTTTCGGTTTCAAGGCAAGTGATATTATATTGTCCCATTCATATTTAAATAATTGTTTACTTCCACAATAAGTTATGCGCAAATATATTCTTAACGGAGACAGTATAACAAAAGGCCCCATTTGTGCCAAAGTCAGACAGAGCAAATGCGTATTGTGATCTATTATTGTGTAAAGTTCCCGGTCGGTCAGCAGCCGTTTCATTAATCACCAATGATATTAATTTCGGTCATTCATCACGGCTCTCTCCGCTTTTACCGTTTGCAACGCATCTACGCGCATGTTGTAACTAGTTAAACTAAACTATAGGTTTTTATCTCGCGAATTGGATCTAATGATGAAATGATTGACCGGCTGCGTGACAGCGGTCTGCCACTGACAGCAATCATTTTCCGAGTGCTAATGAAGAGTTTTTCCCTGACGAATCCAAACTCTCATAGCTCATTGCCGGCGACGGATGATCTGATGGGACACGTTATTGCTGGTGACAGCTACCACGGGGTCATTTATAAACACAAGGTCAATTAGATTTGCATGGCACTACTGGTATCGCCCCCGCATGCTAATATCGGCCGCTAATTATTCTTTGGCGGGCGGTAAGTATTGACGGAGCAGCTGCTTGTTTTTATTCGCGTACCGATGGGATTGTAGCGGGCCGCGCAGTCACACCTTCTCCATGTTCCGCAGTATACATTCCCTGCACGCCGCTTCGAAATTACAAATGGATGCCATTTAATTACATTGTCTTGGCAAGTAGTTATAAAAGTAACGGACCGGGAGTTAGTTAGTAAGAAAACGGCGGATTGCTTTGCAATCCGTAATCAGTCTGATTTAAGAAGTTATCTGCGGTTCCTGTTGTCGCTATGTAATACAAATTGAGATGTTACGTTCTGAAAAACAGATTTTACAAATAAAATTTTCAGATTAACTTTAGCTCTTGCGTTTAATGATTGAACGGAATTGTTTTCCTGTGCGTTTAAGGATATAAAGCAATGCTCACTAATGGGAAGTTTTGCCGGCACTGATGAGATTAGCGGTCATCTGCAGACGCACACTGCACTGCGACCACGGATTATGCTGCCATGCCGTGCTCGATAATACCAACAAACGAATCACGGATTGAAGTGATATATCAGTCTTATAACGTAAAGTAAACCGCTTGCCGCTGTTCAAATCTCCTTTTCAGTTCTTACCATTTTACGAAATATATGAAAATTATACGCGTTAATTTCGCTTTGCGCAGAAAAAAATATTCGCGGGCAAATTGTTGATGGGCCAAAATTTGGAATTGCATAATAACGGATGGTTTAATTAAACGTTATGTTGATTTACGTCCTAAACTTAATGTTGTAGTAATGGGAACGTTAACGGTTTTATTAAAATTAAAATTGCATCGGGGACAGGATGTCTAGAATTTTATTAAAGCGCGATTTACGAAAATACAGGTGAGTTTGTGGTCGGAAGAGGGCGGAGTGTCGCCTTCTTCTCGTTCTATGTCTTTTATAAATAGGCATTCATATGAGCAGACGGCACTGCGGAGCAGAGGCAATCTTAGCGGTCCCATCCAGACTCAGGTGCACAGTTCAACTTAAAAACGAATGAATATAAACGATTGAATACAATCGATAAATAGTACTGCTTTATACGTTGTCTTTGGAGGCATCAATACTGTATATCGCGCTCGAAAAGCGGGGCGGCCCATGTTCGACTCGCGAACAAAAGAGCTAAAGAGCCGACCGGGACTCTTGGGACCGACTTGATGAGCGCCTCCCGCGCAGCTTTTAACTACTCGAGGTCCCTTTCCACGCGGTTACTTTTGGATAACAATACACTCTTGACTTATAAATGTCACTGAAGGGGTTGCGAGAATTGATGTCTGCGAACAGAGAATTAATTTTAGTCCTCTGTTCGAAAATTTGTTAGGTATCGCTCGGGATTTGCAAGTCGGACCGAAACCGCTTCTACTTGCCACCACATAATCAAGGTCGACGATTACCGAGATCAACATGTACCCGTATTATTAGTATCCGTAAAACAATTTCCTATAAAACCCGGCGTTTTCGAAATTTTTAATTTAACATTGTTCCAATTCTTAATATATTGGGTCGTCATTTAGTTACGTAAAATCTGTAGGATTTTTTCATATAAAAATCTAGCGTTTATGAAAATTATTATACCTTCTTCATTCTGAAAAGTTCTTTGATTTACATTTATCGCAAATGAGAACCATATCCGGTAACTCATTAAAAGAAAAATGCACTACCGCGTTTTTCAACGTAAATTACGTGATGTTAATTACAATAAAAGTTTGTATCGAGATTAAAATCTTTTTAATGTCATCGACTTACGGTATAATCATCATCATGTAATAGCTTTAATGAAAACTGTACGGTAAATGAATACACAGTCTTTGTTAGTTTTTCTTACTTCTTTATTTTCTCATCTTTAATTTTAGCACTAATAGTTACACATTTTTAACAATCGGAAATTAAATCGAGGAAAATATTGAAAACGCTTTTGATATTCAGCATGGTCAAAACGTTTATTCAATTTTCGCTTTTAACACAAATTCACCCTCATATTAACTTTATATGTACAAAACGAATTAAAAACACACTTCGTCCTGAAGAAGTATTATTGCATTATGTCCTCTCAATGACTTGAAAGGAACACGGACAACGGTACTCGACAAATCGTAAGTGCCAATAATATGATCAATAGCTGTAGTCTTTATTATTTTGAGCCTCGCATGACGATAATCTAACATCAAGTTCCATTTAGCCTTGTGCTGTGCTTGAGTGTCTTAATTACAGTTGATACTGTAGGAGGGAGAGCTGGTTCTATACCATAAAACCCCTAAATTGAGGCCAGTCGGACTAATTCATCGGCTGCCTTTCGTTCGATCATGCCTTTTAACCCATACGAACAGAGAGTGTTTCTGCTTGCTACTTGTTCTAGTGCGCGGTGACATTCGGAAGCCAACCTAGAGGTAATATTAATGACCTGCGATAGTTATGTTCTTGCACTAAGCGTTAATTCTACCAATTCTGTCTGGAATACAGTCCAAAATTTACCAAGTCGTTGGAAGATATGGAAGTTGAGTTCTTTGGAGTAAATATATCAGGTTGGGATGCCATTTCCGCATCAAAAAGGATATGAGAGTTTTTTCCTAATATGATTTGAGGGATGAGTGAGTCCGATCGCCCCTCTAGGATTGGCAGTCGTAGAATTGGAGCGTGACTCACCTCAATACCTCTACTATTCAAAAACCGTTTCGTATTCAGAAGAACGGCTGCCCTCCCACGTGAAGATCTATTGGAGGCAAACTCAGAAGAACCTATTTTCTTTTTCCGCTTTGAGCTGGATATGCCTACTCCAATTCACTTTGTTATCAAGTGATGCCTAGATACTTCCCTGACTCTGAATGTTTGAGGTGTTTTTGAAAGAACAGAGGAGCTTGAAGGTCCCCTACTCTTCTTTTCTTGTGAAGAGAACTTCCTTTATTTTTGTCGGGTTTATGGACAAGGAGTGTTTCTTATATCATTCTTCGGTTACTCTGAGAGTTGATTACATAAAACTACACAGAGTATACCCCAGCGTATAATAGCCGCTGCCGTTAAGGCGACAGGGAAGGCTGTTTACGGTTATCTAATTACATAAAGAGGAGATTTTTTTAATGCATTACTTCGTACAGTATGGTTGTAAAATGTAAGTTTGCTTCTAGATTCTAAGCGTGGAACAAAAAAATTTAATTGACTTAGTAGTTCAGATGCGTCAACCTGGTTATGTAGCAGATTGTAGAGCAAAATCAAACTTGTTTTGACTCTTCTGACATCTAAGGATTCAAGACCAGTACAGAGCAACAGCTCTTGCTGATCACAAGGCCTTTTTGGATAAAAACCAATGAGTTTAAAATAGATGTACTTGCAAAATTTTCGCTGCACTAGTTCTATAAGTACTGAATTTATGTGTGTCCATATTCCAATTTCGTTCGTACAAGTCCTGATAGCCAAAAGGTTATTGAAATGTTTACAATTTCCGATGACAAATTTCAGCGTTTTCATCGATGATGAAACGATGTTATTAATATGATAAACAAAAGATAATAATTCTGTATCAAAAACTATACCTAAATCTTTAACTATCTCTAAACGTTTAACAACATCATGCTCTATTACATATTAATGTTGAAAATAATTATTTTTACTAGTGAAAGACATAACAGAGCATTTGGAGCGATTAAGTGTCAGTTTATTTAATACACATCATTCATAGACCTTATTGAGATCGGTTTGTAAAACCATGCAATCAGTACGAGCATTGATAGAATAAAAAAATTTCAAATCATCCGCATACATTAGTTTTTTACATTCTAATTGTAATGTAAGGTCATTTACAAATAGAATGAATAGTAAGGGACCGATATTTGACCCTTGAGGGACACCATATGTAGCGATATACGAAGAAGATTTAAAGTTATTGTAATGCACAAATTGATTACGGTTTGATAGATATGATTTAAAAAATGATAGCGATCCGTCGCTGAAATCAAGTGAGTGTAGTTTATCAATCAAGAGCGTATGATCAATATGATTGAATGCCTTCGAGATATCGGTAAAAATAACATCTACCTGACCCTGAATGTCTAGGTGTTTTGATATTGGCTGAAGCAAACTAAATTGGATATTGTTGATCTTTTTTTCATAATTCCATGCTGGTCCGGTGAAATATAATGCCTAACTAAGGGATAAATTCTAGAATGGAGTGATATTTCGAACACTTTTGCAAAATTACAAAGTATACTAATTGGTCTATAATTAGATATAATACTTGGATCTCCAGATTTCAGAACTGAGCATATGCGAGCAGTTTTCCAAATTGTAGGAAATACATTAGTTTTTAAGGATGAGTTAAAAATACGATATAGGGGTTGAACAAAAATACCAGCACGTCCTTAATTAACCTTGAATTTGGTCTGGTCCTGAAGTCATGTTATTACTTAACCTAGATATACAATTGTCTATGTCTGCATAACGACTTAACAAAACTATAACCGCGGTTATTTCTACGAATCGAAAACTTGACAAATCGATTGTCTTGATAAAAGTACTAACATATATTTTCACATTGTTTGAAGGGGAGAAAGTTTCAAAATAGGTAATTTATTATATGAGATATAAGTAAGAAGATTGAGTAAAACATTCTGCACCATATATATGTATGTATATTTCGGAATTAACTTTTCCTTTCGCTGAAAAATTTAATTTATTAATATAATGAAAATGTTCATCTTACCATTCGATTTTGTATAATATAATACCTACTTTACTATTAAAAAGTGTTGCATCAATTTTAAATCACACGACTTTTCGTTTATATACATATGTTATCTCAGTTACACTCGAAACTTACACACTTAGTATAACGCAACAAACATCAAAACCACCATATACGCGTAATGTTAAAATACCGTACGCGTCTTTTGAAGGGACCTTAAGTTTTAGTGGTGTGAGTAAGGTTCCAATGCAAGAATCGCTACAGGTGGTGTACACAACATGGGCGGCGGAAAAAAAAGCCGTGGAAAAAAAAGCCGCGGAAAAAAAGCCGTGGAAAAAAAAACCGCGGAAAAAAAAGCCGACGGAAAAAAAGCCGACGGAAAAAAAAGCCGCGGAAAAAAAAGCCGCGGAAAAATTATCCAAGGAAAAAAGCCACCGAAAAAATCTTAGTAGGTATTCTTTAAACCTTTAAAGAATTGAATACGTTGAAGTATATTTATTTTATGTCAAGATACCAAAACTCATGTTAATGAAAGTCTAGTTTATTCCAAAATCCAATACTTGATTAGAGCTGTAGTGTTGTTTTGTATTATAACTATTATCATAAACCTTTAGACTTTTTGTATTGAGGACAAAATAAGAGCCGGGCTGCAGTGAATTGGTATTAATGCGTTTAGCGGATTAGATGTAAATGGGCGTAAAATTGGGAAAGCTGTTAACTCCGTTGAAAAGGTGTCACAATGTGTGTCGATAATTATTTCTTTTGTTTTCCATGGCAGGATATGATTTTTTGTAAACCTAATAATAGGAAAACGTGTATTGTGCCTTAATTTATCAAAATAAGTGATACAACCCTTACATCATTACAATCAGAAAAAAATGCACTATTAAAATACGCCATAGCCAACCATGGTTTCCATTTAAAAAAATTCAACTTTGCTTCATAACCTCAAAATGCTAGGCAAAATTAAACTAGTACGGTGGCGTTATTCGGCACAAAATTATCAACAAATTGTATTTGAACAATTTTTATCTATCTTTAGAAATAAACGAATTAAAGGGCTGAAACGATTTTGGAGAATTTTACTTTTTTACAAGTATCTAGTAAGCCATGCATTTTCATAAATCAACAAAAGCGTATCTGGATTAGTCTTCCAAAGAAGCAAATCTTTCCCCATTTAAGCAAATGTGTAACTCTTATGGTTTCCGAGATCCCCATACAAATAATGAAAAAAAACTCACCCTGTATATCTGTATAACGCTGATAAACTTAAATATCAAGAAATAATTTCGGAATTGAAAGATAAAGCCAAGGCTGAATTCTCTACGGTCAATAGAAATAACCAACTAAGATTAAATTTAACAAGCATTGAGGATTATCGATGCATGACAAATCACTACAGCGAAATGAAACTAAGCTACCATACCTTCAAGGACCCGACAATTAACAACCTATCAATAATAATTAGAAATATTCCTGTTTCATTAACTGAACAAGAAATACAAGCAGAACTAGTCGAATTAAAATACCCGATTACGAAAATTAATCGATTGTATAACAAGAATAAATACCCAATACCGCTATGTGCAGTGGATCTTGAAAATACCCAAGAAGGAAGAAAAATCTTTGGCTTAAACAAACTAAATCACTGCATAATTGAGGTAGAACCGAGAAGAAAATCAACAGAAATCCCGCAGTGTAAAAAATGTCAACTATATGGCCATACGCGAAACTATTGTCAATCCCAGCCGAGATGTGTGAAATGCACAGGCAACCACCTATACACAAATTGCCCTAAAAACCAAAATAAAGAACCACAGTGCGTGAACTGCTTGGAAAAACACCAGCAAACTATAGAGGTTTGCAGTACTTCCTTAAGCTGAAGCAGTCAACAAACAATAACAGAACACCGCTAGAATCGTCCGCCTAAGCGACCGTAACCCAGCAGGAAAACCATGCAAGCCGAACAGCGATCCGCTAAGCCGACGTGCCAAGACAATACAGGACACAACGCCGAACATCCATGCCGCGACACTAACAATGCCCACATCGCACAATACAGGGAAGCCGAATTTTACTTTACACAACGGGCTGCAAACTAACGTAAACATTATTTTAAACTTTTGCGTATTAAAGTTGCACTTGACAGGAAAAGTATCATAAAAAAAAAAATAACCAAAAACCATAGTGGCAATAAAAGGCAAGCAATAAAAAAAAATTGGTCGAACTCGAACTACTACATACACACGTAGACAAAAACTCACGGCAGCAATTACTAGAGCTATCACAAACATCCCTAATCGTCGCTATGCAAGCCACAATCCGCTAAGAACCAAGATCAATAAAAGCAACAATCAGATATGACTCACAACATAGAAAAAGTTGGTTACTGATAAATGTAATCTACAGCTGATGCCAAATACCAAATAACAGAGAACTGCAATTAATGGTCTAAAAAAACAACGCTCCATCTTTATTGATTTCCTAGGTCGCTATAATATAGACATCGCTTGCGTGACAGAAACGCATTTTATAAGCACTGAAACATTTCGTATCCCTGGGTACCAAGTGCACCGAAAGGACAGAGAAGCGGATAAGGCCTCAGGCGGAGTAGCGATTATAATAAAGAAAAAGCTAAAACATCACCTACTTCACCTCCCTGAAATAGAAAGCTTAGAAGCCATTTCTGTAAAAATAAACATGGGGAACAGCCCTCCACTAAAATTAATTGCAGCATACAAGCAACCTAACAAAAGGATGCTAGCTCACGATATAGAAAAATTATTTGAGAGTGCAGAGCCAATAATGCTTTTGGGGGATCTAAACGCTAAAAACACTATTTGGGGATGCCGAGCTAATAACGCCGAAGGAATAAGGCTATACCAAGTCATGGCTAATCATGGCATACTACTATCGGCTCCAAATGAGTTCACCTATTACCCATTTAGGGCGAACCATCAGCCAGACATCCTAGATGTTATCCTACACAAGAACCTTCACACACCAATTCAATAAACGGTAATCAATGACCTAGACTCCGACCACCTCCCGGTAATAATGACCTCCTATGATGTGCCCCAAATGAAGACCCATGCGCCGAAACTAGTTGACGGTAAAGTTGACTGGAAATGCTTCCAAAAAACGCTGGACCAAAAAATAAGGTGGATGGGACCCCTCCAATCATCTAGGAACATTGATAAAGCAATACCGTCAATGACGACAGCAATGCAGGAAAGCGCTCAGGCAGCCACAACACCAAGGAAGCAAAGAATCACTAACTCGCACAATAGAACACCGGACTATATAATCAAGATAATTAACTCAAAAACTCGATATAGAAGATAATGGCAGAGGACGAGGATACCATAATATAAAACGCTATATAATAGTCATCTAGTTAAACAAGAGCTGGATAAAATTAGAATAACAACATTTAATAGCTACCTAGAAGAAATACATCCTGGCGACTCGACCATGTGGAAGGCAACGAGAAGGTTGCTGAGACAGCCAAGCAACATCTACCCGTTAATACCTAACAATACAACATACTCTACTGAAGAAGAACAAACAAAAATCTTAGCTATGCACCTAGAGAAGGTGTTCACTACAAATGCGGACGAAGAACACATTGAACTCCGCCACCCAAATAACAAACACCTTAGCTAACTTTCATACGAGACAAGACATGGAAATAACCCCTGTATCAGTCCGGGAAATCAAGACATACGTACAACGATTACCAAAACGTAAGACCCCGGGACCAGACCTGATCACTAATGAAATATTGAAAAACTTATTTAAAAAAGCAATAGCCTCTCTGACTTCAATTTATAATGGATGCATGAGACTAGGGTACTTTCCTCACTCTTGGAAGACAGCAAACATAGTACCAATTTATAAAACTGGAAAGAACAAACACGATCCTGATAGCTACAGACCTATTAGCTTATTGGCTACTTTAGCTAAGATACTTGAGAAGGTGGTTCTTACTCGGCTGCAAGACTTCATACAAAAAAATGAACTTATACCGCCCCATCATTTTGGGTTTAGACAATCACACTCCACAGCTCACCAACTCATTAGAGTGACAGAAAAGATTGAGAAAGGTTTTGAAGAGAAGAAATTTACGGCACCTGTCTTTTTAGATCTTGAAAGAGCCTTCGACAAAGTCTGGCTGGAAGGGCTCCTGTTCAAATTGATTAAATTAAACATCACGGAGTACATAATTAAGATCATAGAATCCTTTCTAACCAACAGAATGTTCCGAGTAAGGATCAATGCAACACTATCCAATGCCAAAATGACAAGAGCAGGAGTTCCCCAAAGAAGCTTACTAGGACCAACCCTGTTCAACCTCTACGTACATGACGTGCCCACAGTAAATAACACTACTCTAGCCATGTTTGCTGATGACACAGCGATACTAGCCCAGAGCGACACAATTGAAACAACAGTTGAACATCTTCAAAATGCAATAAATGTAACATGTCTCTGGTACAACAAATGGAAAATAAAAATAAACCCATTTAAAACCCAAGCAAAGATGTTCACACTCAAGCGCTATAATCACCTACCAGCACTACGAATACAGAATAATGAAATACCGTGGAATCCCAGAGACTCGGCGGTAAAGTACCTAGGACTTCACCTAGACGCAAAACTCAATTGGGGATACCACCTTCACAAAAAGTTAAACGAGTGTTACACTAGACTTATCATACTATATCCATTGATCAACCGAAAATCACACCTCAGAACGAATTGCTCGCTCTTAATATACTTACGTATGCGTGCCCAGTCTGGAGTAATGCATCTAAAACATCTTTGAATAAAATTCAAACAATCCAGAACAAAGTGCTTCGCATCGCAATGAACTGCCCTTGGTTCATCCGAAACATCCAAATACATCATGAGTTAAAGGTTCCGCTAATTACAGACTACATCAACAAGCTAACCATAAACTTCTTTAAAAACTTAGTGAGGTGTACAAGTGCAACGAAACTTCATCTAGGCCAAAAAAACATTCATAAAAGACTTAAACGCAAGCTACTGCAGGACTTACTCTAATTATACTAGCAGAAAGTGAATGTATATGCTAGAGGTGTGAATATTATCACTTAAACCTCTCTCTAAAGTAATGTATCCCAGTTATAAGTACCTTATTGTAAAATAGCCGTGAATTGCATCTTGTTGCAGAGTCAGCTAATAAACAATTAAAAAAATTTGCAGTTGGTAAGTGGAAGATATTTGGGGGTCTCTTACAAATTGTGGACACTCACGACCGATAATGGTTATTTTAGGAATAGTCATGTCGACAATCACCATTTTAAAATTTGAAATTTACGTGTTAGAGTCGTTGTAGGGAAATATTTACATCAAGCGAGGTAATAATAGGACAACGCTTATTGAACCAAAGAAATTGCGGAAATGAGAATTCGCTGGAAGTGGTAGCCGCTATTACATAATGAAAACTATTGTAGCTTACGCTACGTAAATTTTTTTATTAAAATATTTGAAGTACGATTACAATTTTTGTATGATATTTACATACAGAATAGAATGCTGCACTTTAGTATAGGAAAATAATTACAGGAATACACAGTTGATCGTATTCTGATTTAGAGAATATCTTACAATAAAGTATTTTTAAACTAAAATGCATATACTTAAGTAAAATTGGTATAAATCATAAACTTGAATGGAAATTCAAACCTTGCAAAATAATTTCGACACACTCGACGATAACGTATAGGTGTAGGGTTGACAATTCAATTACCTTATATAGGGAAGCACTATAGCGGTGAATATAATAAAGAGAAAATATTGATGACGTACATCGAATAATTATATAATAAAATAAAAATAATAAAATGATATACTTACATGTTTAATAGAAATTTAGTGTTATTTGAAACATCAAGGAGTCTGATAAATTATGGATATCTAAAGAGTAAGATTTAATTTTTATGGTAAGTTTAATGCACGTTCTTTATTAAGTCAAAGTAGGTACTATATCGTATTAGCTCTTTTAGTATATTTCGTCTAAAATATGTTGAAAAGGAGAGTAATTTATTAAGTTACCTACAAAGGTAAAGCTGTATTGTATTAATGTATAGCAGAACCATTGTGTGTTCACCAATAAGAATTCACCCATTTTCGTTAAAGTGGAGACATGTAAGCCAAACACAGAAATAGGTAATGTAACAATCCATGGATGGGTTGGAATGCCAATCTTTTATTATTTCACTTGGAAAAAATTTGGCTTTATTAAAAAAATCATTTTATTAATAAAGATCAAACCTGGACCACTTATATCAATATTTAATTCGTAAAAAATAATAATTAGAGTAATAATAAAAATATTTAAGAATTTGTTTGTAAAATAGTCTAAAAGTGCTGCCGAATTTTTATTAATAAACTTATTTTTTTAAATAGGTAAAGTTAACTTGGTGGAAGAACATTAGTTTTGACAGTTGTCAAACGGTTATCGATGTGTGTCATTTTTAGTTCTTAAACATGACCAAAGTAACCTTAAAATCAAATAATAAAATTTCCAATGTGGTGGTTTTTTTCGCGAACACAGTACATTTGTCTAGAAGTGAGTGTAGAAAGTAAATTCTGATTGGCAATGCAGATTGGTACAAGAGGCTAGCTAGGAAACCTTATCCGCATGAAAATTTTTCTTTTGAATTGTCTGAAAGTTTTCAGTTTGCCATTAACCTTCTAAAACCAAATATTTCAAGCATTATGTGTAAGAGTGTTAAATCTTAAAAAGGCTAAATCCGTAGTGCATGTGCAAAAATGATGTTGTAGGATGTGACTGGGACTCAACAAACTCATTTTCTTATTCACCATTTGCGCATTTGTACAGTACAGCGTGTTAGTTGGGGTCTCGCTGTATTGCGGTACATCATGCAGGACGGCGTTCGGATCCGGACTCTTGTACAGTGACTCTATTACAAACAGTGACGACAAGCAGCGATTAGCTCCACCCATCCGCCATTAGGAGGCAAAATTTTGGGCGGGTTTCTATGAACTCAACGGTGGTATCCTAGCAACGTGCCAAATCCAAATAAAAATCACACGCTGATGAAAGGTAAACACAGTCAGGCCGCCATTAAGATGCAAAATATACCACGGCCAATAAAAATGGATACATCACTTGTCGCCACTGTTTGAAATAGAGTCGCTGTAGACTCTTGACCATGGGCGTTGGTTTTACACCCCACTAAACGGAAAAGATTTCAGTCAAACTAGACCAATTCCTGGATCGTCTACTTTACGCAGGGTTGATATTCTGATCTGAGGTTTACCGAGATTCGATCAATCTGCTGTTTGTCGTTATACGGTGGTGTATGATCGATATAATGCGATGGTTTAATTTCTTTCTCTATAGTCTATCTGGTAGGTATCTCCTATGTGTGTTTTACACATTATGTTTCAGTTTGTGTGGACAGTATCGACAAGACATCTGTTTGCCAAGAAGGTCTGATTTTGCAATTATACGAGTTGGGTCTGTGTTATTTAGTCTGATATTAGAGCAACTACAGCCAATTTTCTGGTACTGGCACATTTTTGATGAGTTCTCTCAAATCCTGGCATAAATTTGGTGTTTCTCATAAACGGGTTTCGATCAAGGACTTACCAAGTTCATGGATAAACTCGAAACGTCGCATTTTTTTGGTTTTATAATGCTTTTTTGAAAATTTCAAAACAGATGAAATGTAACAACGACAACGTACACAGGCAAAGAACAGCGACCATTGAGGAAGTAAGCAATTTTAACTACTTAGGGACAATTCTAGGCAGGAATTGCGACAGAGAAGAGGAAATGAGGGAAACATTACAAGCGGAAAATAGAGTTTTTCATATGAACAAAACATTACTCAGAGATAAACAACTAAGAAGAGAGACTAAAATGAAAATATACAAAACCCTGATCAGACCGGTGGTAACTTACGCGGCAGAAACGCTGTGTTTCTCACAGCGTGGTGTAGAAACCCTAACAACTTTTGAAAGGAAAATCCGATAGTGAACATTTGAGAATTGTTTGTTGTTCTCCAACATAGGGCCGGACTGGACATGCGGGATACCGGGAAAATCCTCGCGGGGCCCTCATCCGCGCAGGGCCCACTTCGTATGGTCATCTTAAATACCTATTTAATAATCGATTGAAATAGGAAGCATCAAATTCGTAAATGATTGATAATATCGCCGAGTAAAAGGAACAAATAAAAAGACGCCATCTGTTAGAAAATTGCGTTCCACACCAGTTCTGCTGCCCCTTGGCCCCCCACGGCGGGCTACCAATAAACAATCGCACAAATTTCTGGTTCGTAAAATATTCTCGCGAAAAATTTTTTTTAGAATAATTTGGTTCGTTAATGTCAAAAATAATCATTTATTTTTCCTTTATATTGCAAGAAGCATTCAAATATAAACCGATATATTGCTGTAACTTTTTATTTAAGGGGGTTCTCCAACGGCCGCTTTAGATTCGTTGCAAGTCTCTACAAAATTCGATTTTCCGTTGAAAGTATAAGAGCTAGACACTTAAAAACAACTGAAATAATTAGGAAGGCTAGTTGTATAGTCGTCTTAAGACATTTTGAAGCCAAAAATATGAAAAATGAATAGAAAACGGAATAATTTTCTCGTGTTGCGTTTCTTTTTTTTCCATAAATCTTTCAACAATAATATAAAAACTGTATACTTGTAAACTAAAGACACGCATCTAGGGCACACTTGTGTCATTTTTTGCAAATAATAGATTGTACGTTTACTTACCGTATGCCTTCAAAGTTCGCCTAAAATTGTTTCGTTTTCTACTCATTTTGTATATTTTGGCTTCAAAATTACACAAATTGTCTCAAGACGACTATACAACTAGCCTTCCTAATTATTTCAGCAGTTTTTAAGTAGGTATACTTACTGATGGAGAAGATTTTTTGAAATCCATTGCGATGAGACGTGAGGAAATGAACCGACAATCACAAGAATGGGTGCACGCAGATTCTCCAAACTCAAAAAATGTACAAACGTTCAACAACCGTATAAGGTTATGGTAACTGTTTTTTGGGAGTGTTGCTTGTGGAGTTACCGCACATTCTTATTGTGGCACTTTGCGACACTTACAGAGAGCTGTTCAAAACATAAGAAGTGGCATGCTGGCTTCTAGAATGTTCTGATGCTCGTCCTCACAGTGCTCGTGTAACCCAACGGCTCCTTGAGTAGTTTAAACGGGTCACTTTCGAACACCCACCCGACATAGCACCGAGTGAGTTCCATCTTTTCCCTGAATTGAAGAAGTGGCTTGGAGGGCTGCGCTTCCAAACTAACGATGAGGAGCTCAAAGAATTAGTCATAACTCACTTCAAATCATTGGAGGCAACATTTTCTGAAGAGGGTATTGCAAAGCTTGTTCACAGGTATGACAAATGCCTCAATCATCAAGGTGATTACGTAGAGAAGTAAGCTTGATTGTACCTTTTGGTAATAAAATCTTATATTCACCCATCTTTCTTTTATAGCCAATCGGAGGTTAAAAAACAGCTCTCGTATGTACGTTTGTTTTATTGACAACAGTGAAAGTAACAACACTAGACTGAACGGTAGCATCTGTCAGAATCACCTTATCGTCATTTTCCAGAGACCCCACAACATTAATCTCCCAGTCATCAAAGTCTATAGCTTCATCCGAATCCGGCTCTAATAAAGACACTTTTTTTCTGAAAGTAACGATATGTGGTGGGGCCCTAGCGTACATTTTTCTCGGTAGGCCCTAACAAAGTAGTCCGGCCCTGCTCCAACACTATACTGAGCGGTAGCATCTGGCAGAATCACATTATCGTCATTTTCTGGAGACTCCAAAACATCAATCTCTCAGTCATCAAAGTCCACAGCTTCATCCGAATCCGGCGCTAATAAAGACATATTTTTTCTGAAAGTAACGATATGTGGTGGGGCCCTAGCGTACATTTTTCCTGGTAGGCCCTAACAAAGCAGTCCGGCCCTGCAGTCCAACACTAGACTGAGCGGTAGCATCTGGCAGAATCACATTATCGTCATTTTCTAGAGACTCCAAAACATTAATCTCTCAGTCATCAAAGTCCACAGCTTTATCCGAATCCGGCGCTAATAAAGACATATTTTTTCTGAAAGTAACGATATGTGGTGGGGCCCTAGCGTACATTTTTCTCAGTAGGCCCTAACAAAGCAGTCCGGCCCTGCAGTCCAACACTAGACTGAGCGGTAGCATCTGGCAGAATCACATTATCGTCATTTTCTAGAGACTCCAAAACATTAATCTCTCAGTCATCAAAGTCCACAGCTTTATCCGAATCCGGCGCTAATAAAGACATATTTTTTCTGAAAGTAACGATATGTGGTGGGGCCCTAGCGTACATTTTTCTCAGTAGGCCCTAACAAAGCAGTCCGGCCCTGCAGTCCAACACTAGACTGAGCGGTAGCATCTGGCAGAATCACATTATCGTCATTTTCTAGAGACTCCAAAACATTAATCTCTCAGTCATCAAAGTCCACAGCTTTATCCGAATCCGGCGCTAATAAAGACATATTTTTTCTGAAAGTAACGATATGTGGTGGGGCCCTAGCGTACATTTTTCTCAGTAGGCCCTAACAAAGCAGTCCGGCCCTGCAGTCCAACACTAGACTGAGCGGTAGCATCTGGCAGAATCACATTATCGTCATTTTCTAGAGACTCCAAACATTAATCTCTCAGTCATCAAAGTCCACAGCTTTATCCGAATCCGGCGCTAATAAAGACATATTTTTTCCTGTACGGTGTTTTATCGGCAACAGTACCTGCCAAAAAGAAAATCAATTAAGTAGTACGTACCTCAGCAAATATGAAACGATGATTAAAAAATAAGCTTTCTCGAACCACTACTATCTTCATGATTGCTTTGTGCAACCATGACCATCAGAAACATAGAGTGGGATACCTTAGCTTCAATACGCTTGGTGACAATGGACACCAGGCCATCTATTCCATGGGTGATTATTTTTATTGCTATCATGTTGACGAATAAAACGAGGCATTTATAATTTCACATACACGTCATTTTACATTACACATGAATGTCAATGTGATTTAATTATGAACAATGCATCTGAATTTTGCACCAAATACGTTTAAAGGGCACGTAAATGTTATAAAATACCTCCTTTCCTTATTGAAAAATATGTACGAAAGGTGAATGAGCTGCGAAAGTAATCAAAATCTCAAATATTTATAAAACGATCCTTAATCCTTTAAATTGTACATTTTTATTATTTTGGAACGTACGTCTATTTTTAAGCTGATGATAGTATTTGCATTCATCCACATTTATAAAAATTGCGTTCTAGGGATTGATGTGTAAATAACGGATGTTACAAAGACATCAATAGAATATCTTCCATGTTCTATCGATTTCATTATAAGAATATGAAAGCGATTGTGGTTGACATTTATTACGAAATAAAATGTTTGTGACGTGTTTAACATTTACGTAATTAAAGCTTGGCAAATATTTTTGTATTATGCGTGTAACAATTTCAATTAAAATATTGCTATGATTTAAAGATCTCGTCCTACTTATTAAAGTTTTTCTAGAAATGTTCCTCTGGTTTAAATTCAACCATTTTGGGGCCACCAGAGCGTATTTGCTTAGGTAGTGTTGTTGCGCTGTAGTTGTTTTCAATTATTTTTACAGAAGTTGTATTGTTGTAGATCTGTAATACCATTGTCAAAGTAGAGATACCTTTCAGACTTGTTTTAACTAAAGTTCATCTGAATGAAGTTCTATTCCTATGTTATTCCGCTTTAAATGATTGACTGGTTTCACATTACACATTGACTGATTAATGGAAAGGAACTTAATCCAGAATGCGAAACATAACATGGTTGCCGTTAAGACGCGTTAGTGCTTGCACGATTGTACCTCATTATGGTTGTTTTCATACTAGCTTACATGTAGAACATAAGCAATTCTAGTTTGAAGTACACATTTGCCTCATTTAACAATGACTAATTAAATTAATTGAACTGCTTAAAAACAAATTAGGGCGTTACAATCAATTCATTCGGTTTGGGAACGTTTCATATGCATCTCAAATAAATCGAAGATAAATGTGAAAAGAATTGCACCAAAAACCTTTTTCCAATTTCTTAAAAATTTACACCTCGCGTCTGCATCAACTTTGTATATTTCGAATCAAAGTCGACACTACTCCCAACTTTGTTATTATTGCAGCTACAGGTTAAATTAAGAAATATCAAGCATTTTTCTCACCAATGTAATGGACGAACCAGGAAAACAATTGTACATTAGGTTATCAAGGTATACAACATTTTTAAAGTTCGTATAACACACGAAGGGGTTGAAAGGTAAAATAACAGAGTAAAACTCAACCAGTTGTCAGTTTCTCCGATACTCCAGTTTCTAAAATTACTAGCTGGCTCAATTCGCTTCTGAAAAGTCATATCACCCTTCAGTCAAGTTTTGCCCTCAACAATTTAACTGATCTTGTCATCAAGCTTTCATCTTTAACTCTTCCCCACAGATTTTCACTGATTTCATTCGATGTCACCAACCTTTTTTCTAGTATTCCCTCTAATGAATGTAATTAATATTGTTTCTGAACATCTTCATAATTCCGATTTGTCCGATACCCAATTAGACTTTTAGACAATTAGTTCAATAATCATTTCTATTCCCAAAATGACGGGTTAGCCATGGATTCTAACTGATCCCCTACCTTGGCCGAAATCTAGAAAATTTATTTCATCACCACTTCCAAATTTTATAACGACCACGTTATTTTCTGGGGTCGTTACATGGATGACATAATCGCAGTGTTCACACAGGAGACTATACCCAGGTCAAATGGTTCCTTTCTTTCCAAAATCAAATCCACTCTCATATAAAATTCACCTCAGAGTTCAAAATTAAAAATCAACTACCTTTTCTTGACAAATAAAATTGAATTTAGCATTTTTCGCAAGCCCACTACCACCGACAATCTTATTCTCTAGCCACCCCATTTCACATAAACATGTTTGTGTTCATGCTCTACTTAGATGAATGTTTTCGATCCCAATGTCTCCTCTCAATTTTCAGAAAGAACTCAACATCATTAAACAAATTGCCGTCAACAATGGTTACCCGATTCGGGTCGTGGACAAATTGTGTCACACTCCTCTCACCCCGGTTAAATTCCCACACCAACAACTCACATTACAGATCGTTTACTTTCTATCCTCAGATTTACCTTACCCTGAAAAATATCTTTAAGAGACACCACATTTGTATTTCTTTTGCCAACAAAAACTCATGTTATTAACAAAGATCACATTGACAAACTAGGCAAGTCCGGCATCTATAAACTTTCTTGTCAGTCTTGTCCTTCATTCTACATAGGCCAGACCGGCAGATCCTTTCATACCTGGTTTAAAAAACATTCCCTAGTTATCAAAAATAATAACCTCATCCACAAGTCCACCTTCGCTGAACACATCCTTACTACCGGTCATCTCTTGGATCCTTCCATTGATTACAAAACTATCCATTTGTAAAAAAGACTTTTTGCTCAAAATTTTGAAATCTAAAAACAACCCCGATTTACTAAACGAAATCACTCTGTATATTTTGTTTTCCTTAACTAAATTTTTAAGTACCGCCATCTAGCTTGTTTTCTTAGAATTATAACTTGTCAATTTTCGTGCGTTAACTATTTCTCAATAATTGCTTATCTGGTCTAATCCAGTTTTTTAATGGTTTTCACATATTTTTGGCTCCCCTTAGGGGCTGCCTTTAATTAACTTATAAATTTTCATCAAGTTTTTGTTTTCCCCCTTCAGGTAAGTCGACAAAAATTGGCATGTTCTATAACCTAAAATATTCTTTTTTCAGCACTAACAATGTATTTGATTATTATATTTCACATGACCCACAGTGCAAAAAAACGTTTCTGAAATGTTTTAGAAACGTATCTCTGAAACATGAAACATCTCCGAAACAGCAACAGAAACGTATCATACACATAACATAGACGTTTAATGTCCGCCTTCAGAAACCTAGATTTGAAACAACACAAAAACGTTACATCGAAACATTTTATATATGTTTCTTGAAACATATCAGAGAGTAATTTATTGATATGTATGAGAAATGTGTCCTTATAAATGTTTCATACGTCAATATATGAAATGTCTCATATATGTTTCACTTGAAACATACCGGAGTATAAAAAATTGGGATGTGGTAGAAACTACGGCACCCGAAAGCTCCAACTGCTCCGAGGGGCTCTTCCTCAGTGCGCTTTAACATAAGGATTTTTAGTCTATTGTTCAGTGTATTTTGAAGTTATATTTTAGTAGCCTGATGATGGCATTGTATTGCCGAAACATGTAGCTTTATTATTCTCAATCATAATTAATTCAATTATATAACGTTCTATGGAGAATGGTTTTGAATTATTACTAGCTAATTGATCACTTCCACCCATTCTGAGTTTTATCAACTTCTTCATCTTCCATCATTATGGATTCAAGACATCATGAAGCTTTTGCTTGTTGTGGTTTAAATTGTCTTGTTTAGCGAGAGAGGGACATATATAACCGCTACGTATTTCACTATGCTTTCTATCCCCCGACATCACGAACCGCACTGTTGGCGTTATTTTAATCCGCAAAATATATAATCCCCTGCTGTTGTTAAAAATTTTTTTAAGTTGATAAATCTCGATGATCGTATTTTTCTCAGTTTTTATTTATTAATTTTTTTATTAATCAATTCTACACGATTGGTGTTTCTCAAATTGACGTGAAAAATCGTGTTGTTTTCTCAAACGTGTTTCGCTATACTAATTCCTTAAATTCAATAAAAGTCATGAAATTACGCTTAAATAAATAGTTATTCAGATAAGATTTGTTTAATATAAATCGGTCCAATAGTTTTTTTTACCAAAGTTTAAAGTGCGGTGACTCCGATGTTGATTTACTAAAAATATTTTGTATGTATTATACACGTTGTTGCGCAAATTGTAGAAGTAATAAAGTCAATTACTTAACTGTATAGCTAGGAAATTGTAATAGATTTAGTTTATTCATTTATTGTGTTATTGATAAAACGTTCTTCCCTTGTTCTACCTACTTTATACTTTGTTACCATATAACATAAATATGTTGTTTATAGCTTAAATCAAATAAGATAATACAACGATAGTATGTCCGGTTTTTGAAAAATAACTTTTTTTTGCATTTTGTGTTCTTATTTTTCCGTTGTTCAATCAGGGTTTCCCTCAATACAGCAATATATAAAGGAAGAAGTCAAAGAATATAGAACTACAGGTACTTACGCTTTAGCTATATTATACAAGAGACGCGAGAAGTCGTCTCCCTGTGAAATTTCCATTCATAAAGTAAAAACTTACATGAAAGAATACTAGTGCACCAAATCCTTGTATGAAATCTGCGTTGTAGTTGATTAGAAGTGCAAATAAATGACGTCTTTTCCGTAAATTGTAATATATTACTGTGCTTACCTCAAATTACTTTGGTAAACTACCTTCACCCTATAGAACTCAATAATCCAGAAGACGTGTTCCTCTTATTTTAATCAAAAATGTTATTTTCCTTACAGTTTTAGCGTTACAAGGAAATAATTACTCTGCATTTTAAAGGCAAAGTATTGGAAATCGTGTTATAATAGTATATTAAAGTATAAGTGGATAAACAGGTCTTTAAAACACGCGCGAGTTTTCAAGCACGACGGCGCAGCCGAGTGCTTGAAATAGAGCAAGTGTTTTAAAGACCAGTTATCCACGAATACTTTACGCTATTTTTTTTTATTGGTTCACTTTGAAATCTGGTATTAAAATGGAAATAAGAACTAATAATGTGAAATGGTTGAATTCGTATGTGAAATCAGTATACCTTTCGTTGTCATGGAAATGAGAAAAATGGAAATTAATTTGCAATCTGTCATTTTATTTGACGTAACAAAGTATTCCTGTCAGATCAATAACCAATAGAATTCACGTTTTTCAAATTGGTGATGCAATCTGTCATTTTATTTGACGTAACAAAGTACTCCTGTCAGATCAATAACCAATAGAATTCCCGTTCTTCAAATTTGTTGATGTTGGCATGGCAGCTTTAAAACACGCGCGTTTTAAAAAGTGCGATTTAAACACGCTGGGGCGTGGTTTAAAAGGCTAAAATAGGACACCAATAAAAAAAATTCTTATTTGTTATGTGTTTATTATGAATTTACGACACATTTTTTTTCTAACTCCATTGAGTGATCTGCAATCTGCCCAGTGGCCAATAAGCGTTTGATTTCACGACACTGTAACGGCATGTAGGGTATCACCTTTAAAATGATCACATCTTAATCTAATTTACATACATATATTTTTGTTCATTCAGTCTAAATTTGAAGCTTATCTGGATTCTATAGCTAGGTGTGATGGCAGCAGTCGTTTTAGGATCCGCATTTCATTGACTTCCCGTACGTTTAACTGCCAACACATTAGGATGCACTGGAACTCTTTCACTGTATTTCGCACTGAATCGATGTATGGTTTTCTTGACGGATTCCAGGGGGATGTCATGTAGAATCACTTCGTTGGAAACTATAGCGCGCAAAACCTTGTTTTGGAACCTTTGCAGGATGGCGATGTTGGAGTCACTAGTAGCACCCCACAACTGAATTCCATAAGTCCAGATTGGCTTTAGGATCGATTGGAACAGCAAGATTTTGTTCTCAATGGTTAGTTTCGATTTGCACCCTATGAGCCAGTACATATTTATTTATTATTTATTTTATATTTATTATTTATTTATTTATTTAAATTGTCATTTAACTGCGCTAAAGTGTCGTTCACATTCCCCAAGTTACAACTCATGTACACTTGTGTATCATCTGCGTATTGATGGATTTTTCAGTTTCCACTTAACACGAAATAAAGGTCTGCTGCGTAAATAGAGAACAATACCGGACCGTGAACACTACCCGGAGGTATCTCACGCTCACATGATTGGAGATGTGAATATTTGTCTTTAATATTGACTATTTGATGTCGATTCGACAGGTAATTTTGAAACCATGTTAGAGCTTGCGTGGCAATCCCAAAATATTTCAATTTGGATAGCAAGAGTGAATGGTTCAAGGTATCAAATGCTTTACTGAAATCAATCAAGATCAGATATGTACATGTACATGTATCGTCGATTACTCTAACAATGTCACAACAGACGTTCACTAAGGCGGAGTTGGTGCTGTGGCGTCGTTTGAAACCAGATTTGAACATGGGTAACAGGTTGTTCTCTTCTAGGTGACTGAGTAAATTGTTATTAACAATGGTGCCCAACCTTTTTTTTGTACGCGGGCCACATTGGTCCCAGGTATATATTGCGCGGGCCAAAATCCATGCATAGGTAAAATATTTTTATAAAACATTATTACTACAGAACATAAATTTATCAAATATATTATTTATTTTTGTTATTAATAATTATTATATAATTCATTGTTAATGACCAATGTGAAATCTGATGTTGTTTTTCGGATACCAATAATTGAATATTAAGGGTTAAAATTTGATACGCTCATTCTTAGTAGTAAGTGAAGATGATCATCTGTCATTTGTGAACGCAGACACGGTTTGGCCCTCTTCAACACTGAGAAAGTTTGTTCGCATACGTATGTGCTGCCAAATGCAGTAATCATCATTCCTAGTTTCCTTAAATTAAGATAATTCTCTACATGTAGTAGAGTAGAAATGGTCGCTAAGCAGTCTTAACAGTTCAATCATTCTTCTCTTTGGGGAGCAAACATTGATTTTCTCCTTCTTTAGTTCAGAACACGTTGCACCAATACTTCCCGTTCAGCTTGTATGAATAGTTGTAATTTGACCTGAAATTCATTTACGTCCGCGTATACATGACAGATGAGCTTATTTTTCCCTTGAAGCTTGATATTAAGATCATTCAAATATTATATCAAATCGTATAAAATTGCTAACTACCAAAGCCACAATGGGTCGCTAAATTCAGGAACTGGGTTTGATGAAAACTTCAATTTCTTGTCTCAAGGCAAAAAATCGTTTGAGAACTTTGCCCCTACTCAACCAGCGGACTTCACTGTGGTACAACACGTCATCATATTCACACTTAATTTCCTTCAAAAATCTGTGATTCAGAGGGCGAGACCTGATGAAGTTCACCGATTTTACAACAACCGTCATAACATGTTCCAAATTCATCTGTTTTGCACAGAGGTGTTTCTGGTGAATTATGCAATGGAACGCCATTGGTGGACACTTGTTAGAATCTGCGACGTTTTGCCGAAGATGGGCAACTAATCCGTTGTGTCGTCCTATCATGCTTCTCAATATATTTTTATTTACTTCAATCTACCAAGCACAATTTCAAAAATCTCTGATGGAAAAAATAAGTAAGTACTTACTTATGTAATAGTTTTGATCAGCGAATACTGAAATTCTTTCCCGCCAATGCGGACCACATAAGATGGTCTCACGGGCCGTAGATTGGGCAACCGTGATTTAAGCAATTGATAGTGGGGGTGAAAAAGCAGCTTCTTCAGTTTGAGTTGTACACCGCTGTGCCATACCTTTTCAAAATCTTGGGATATATCGAGGAAGGCTGCAGAGCAGTATTTTTTGGCATTTAGATCTTTATTAATTTGGTTGACTAGTCTATGGACTTGCTCTATTGTACCGTGTTTACTGCGGAAGCCAAATTGGTGGTTCCTTTCTGCTATCATTATATTATGTTAAGTTGTTTAATGTATAATTTCTCCAAAACTTTGGAGAGCATTGGTAATAGGCTTATGGGCCTGTAGAAGGAGACGTCGGTTGGCTATTTCCCTAGTTTACAGATCATAATGATTTAAGCAGTTTTCCAGGTGCTGGGGAGGTAGATTAATCTCAGTATTTCATTAAATATGAAAGTTATTAGTTTGTAGCATATTTCAGGCAGTTCTTGCAGTATTTTACCAGATATGAGATTAAATCCTGGTGACTTTTTGATGTTTATTTCTTTCATTATAACCTGCTTTATTTCTTTGGTTTTGAATTTGCGATGGGGCAATTTCATTTGGAATGGGACATCCAAGAATTCTGTTATCTCGTTTTCCTCTTCGATGGACATCACTGAAGGGAAGGGTTTATCAGGGGCGGCATTTAGGGAGGGCTGAGGGGGGCGGTCGACCCCCCCCAAGAATGTGGGCTGGACTGTGAGGGATTAAACCTCAATAAAATAAAATTGAACTGTCTGTTTAAACACAAAAGAAAAAAAATTAAGCTAAACTTTCCATTATAAAATAATATATACTTATTAATACATATAGGTATAGGTACCAATTTTATTGAAATAAAAAAAAATAGAGAAAAAACTATTCGTTGCCCCCTCCAACAAACCATTGAAATGCCGCCACTGGGGTTTATATACGTTTTCTAGATGTTTCGAGAAGGCTTCAGTTTTTTCTTTGTCGGTTCTGACCCAAGTACTTACTGTCCTCCTTTTTAATTGGAGGATTGGGTTGTTGGGCTCTTTTAAGCTTTCTTGTGGCTTTCTCTGTTGGCGTAAGACTTTGTAAATATTCTTGAATGCCTTGGTTCTGTTCTTTTTGAAACAAGTCTTTCAGTTCTTTGGTGGCTTTATTTAACTTTCTTTTGTTCTCTTCAGTTTTGGATTGCTGCCATTGTTTCCGCAGGTGTCTTTTTGCTGAGATTTTGCCTTTAATGGTCGGTAATATTTCGCTTTTCCCTGAAAGCGTTACGAAGGTGGGTGTAGCAAACCATGCGGCTTCTTTTATATTCTTTGTTATGTATTCTACCGCTTTTCCCTAAATGCGTCCCAGTTTGTTTTATTATTGTGCAAGGAGGGTTGTTTTTCATTATTCACCACCTGTGAATGAACGACACATTGGTTTCTCAAAATAGTAGAGTACACTTTGTGATATTTGAACACTTTCTTGAGAAAACTTTAACGTGTGTTATCGACGAGAGTTCAATAACGCGACTTTGTATGTTTGTTGTATCAAAAAGTTTGTACTGTAATGTACATACAATAGCTAATTGTAATTATTCATTTTTTAATTAAAAAGGAGACATTAATTTATTATCATTATTAATAAAGAAGATGTAAAGCAACAATTCCCGTTCTTACTTATTTAACTAGTAAACTGAGAATGTTGAAATAATTGTATATTTACCTTTTTAAGTATAATAAAGATCTGCGTCATTTTTACATACCCTGAAGCGTTTCATGTTTCAAGCTCCATAGTAGAAACCTCGACTAAACCAGGAATTTATTTCATTTCGAATAGCATATTTGACTATTTTAAATCAAATTAATTTGTCTTTAAAGATTATTATGAAATATGAATGAATTTTGCTACTATTTTTACAAAACTGTACGTAATAAGTTGATCCGTTTCCATTTAAATCAATTATTTGATTACTCATTTCAAAAAACATTGCACGCAATTTCTTTTAGTGTAATCTGTAGCTGTATCTTGTTTAACTTTGGCAAGCTGTTCGCAATTACTCTTTCCTGTTGAATAAATACAGTATGTTAGTTATTAAACGTATAAAGGAAACTAAACACTAAATTAATGTTTTACGTACTGGTTGTGTAATTCAACACGAATAGCATTAGCGAAAATTGAAATTTTCCACATTTTCTAGTTTACATTTATTATAAATTGAACATTTCCTAGATTAAAGTGTAATTTTACTACTTCGTTTCAATGACTGATACATCGACACAAAGGTAGGTATACATTTTCCTTTCACCAAAATAATTTGCGATTAATATCTTCGACAACCAATATTCTCTACTTAAGCTGGATAGTAATAAGCATGTTGAGTAGGTATGTTGCAAATAATTGGCAGGAAATTTGTCATAAAGCGTTTAGTCACTGTCCAAGATAGGTATTCCAAAGCTCTTGCGAACAATTTAATCACAATTACAGCTCAGTATTAAGTATTATAGTTGTCACACTGTATAACCTAAATCATAATATACTTGTCATAGTTGAGAAAGCTTTTACGTAAAATCCATGTGTTTAATTTTATTACGCTTGACGCTTTCGATTAATTAACACCGATCAAACATAGTGCAATCGTTTTTACTTTCAAAGTAAAGCTATATTCGTTCCACACTTCATTAGATAACGCATACTTTTGACGGAATCATGATTAACTATAACGGTATAATTTAGATTAATTTAAAAATAATAATAATAATAATAATAACAAAGAGTGTAATAGCATATTTTCACAAATCATAATTCAAATTTTCCGCTTTAAAGTTTGTAATTCAACAAATAACCGTTTGAAAGCCGGATAATGCCATAAATGAAGAATACAAATACTTACCATTCTGCACCCAACAGGACTGTCAATCGACACATTCTTCTCCGGGGATTTTATAAGAAAGGAAAAAAATAAAATAATATCAAGGTAAACAAACACGAAATGCAATGGAGATGATGCAGATAAAAGAAGAGGGTCACTAAATAACTCAAAAGTCCTTTAAGAAGGGATGAGTACTAAGTAGTACCTATGAGAATAATAACATTGGACCAAATGGACCACTGTTTATATGTCGAGAAAAGAGTCTGCACCCTGAATGTAAAAGTTAAAACTAGAGACATTCGAAAATGAAATTCCAAAATTTCACTTCGATCTCTTTCAAGATGGCCGACTTAATTGAGTAATTTTTTTCCATATAAATGTAAATCGCCCAGGAACCGTTAGTCGTAGTTATTTAACAGAGAATTCAAATATATGAAAATATATGGGGTGTATATAATAAAAACACAAGTTGGGTATATTTTTCGAACATGGGCCATCCTGTATATACAAAAATAGTTGTATTACAAGATCCTCCTTGTTGGTGACTTACAATAATCTGTTGAGTGTAATCGTCCACCCCTAGATCGATGAGTCGCCCTGTAAATGCAGATGCGGTAATCACATCTCCCTCTAAAAGTTGCTATCAGGGTAACACAGTTCCAGAAATAATATTATTGGAGACATCTGGCACCATCAAGAAAACATGAGAGCAATTCCTCCCAAATTATGGGCCAATAATAAATTTTTAGATCTCGCACGAGAAGACTTGATTCTTTAATTTATCTTGAAAGCAATTTTTCTTTATAATGAAACAAAATCTGTAGTTGATGTATTAGATGCCAAATTCCTTTTATTTGAACGCCAAAGAATACAGGAAGATGGCGAACAGTAATATTTCATGCAACTCTGACGTTGCTGGTAGTAACTCCGTATGCTTTATAAGTTCGCTTCGGGTGATGACCAAACATTTTTGATTTTAACAAGACGCTAATGATGCAACTGACAAGATTAGACAAATGATAAGAAGATACATATTATATGGTAAGGCAATTCTAGCTGCGGAAGAACCTAATCATCCCATCTTGAAGAGAAAGATGTGATTCCTGGAAAACACTATTGTGCTAAAAGTGCGTTTTCATGTTCATCAATAGGGCCAAGATTTTCATGACGTTAAAATCAGAAAAAATTATGTACGCAAATAGCAATTATGATTTAAAAATGGCATAAAAATTAGAAAAATGACATAAACCTTATTTGCAAATCAGAAGTTTTGAAATTTTTAAAATCCAGGATCAGGAATCGGCATCAGCTAAATTCAGTAACCCAAGGAAATAAAAAACACAGGTAGTCGCAATTATGTTCCTGCAAAGTCTGCGTCTGAATAAGCACAAAGCCCATCACCAGTTGAACTATAGTGCAGGTCTAAGTCAGAAGGACTACGTCGATTATCTAAGTATTCGCTTTAAGGACATTCAATCAGATGTAGATGGATCGGCCATCGATCTAGCAGCTCTTGATGCAGCATATGCTATATACGGACGAGTATCGCATGCCAGATACATTAGACAACCCACAGCTGAACGATATGAAATGGAATCGTCGAGAGGATCATCATCTATTTTATCTGTATGTTGATTTTCTGCAGGTGTTTTTGTTGAGTTGCAATTAACCATATCGAAACGTAACTACGACTGCTCGAAAACCGATAATAATGTATTCCAAATTTCTTGGACATCGGTTTTATTGCGGACGTGCATTGCAGCATCCTCTTCGACTGAAGTGCCGATCATCCGAGCCGCTTGCAAGCGTTTATATTCGTCAGATGACTCTGCATTCAATACTGGTGCTGACGGATAGGAACGTGTTCCATCTATGATTATTCTTTCAAACACAGTTCCATCTGCCACTTCCATGTTTCCCACTCCTCATCGCTCCTTAGTTTTCGAATATTTACCCGGCTATTCTCATCTCGGGTTTCTCCAGCTGGTAGCTATTATTAACATCTCACAAATACGATGCCGATTAAAAAAATACACAAGAGTTTATACACTCAAACGCAGGCGAAAATCGTAACTAGACCCATAACCTAAAGTAGTTAGTGGTAATCGACAAAGTAAAAATGAAAAATAAATTATAATAGCAAATGTGACAACTCGACACGAACATTAGAACTCACATAAACGGTCCACTTGATTACAATAAATTACATGGATAGTTTATATTACGAGTATGTACACTCAGTTTGAAAAAAATCGAGACAAACTTTTTGAAGGGACCTTAAGTTTTAGTGGTGTGAGTAAGGTTCCAGTGCAAGAACGCTACAGGTGGTGTACCCAACATAGCAGGTATAAAACTTGTAATTGAGAACAATGAACTTTGCCTTTATGAATGAGAGTTTTGCCGCAATTTCACCATCTTCCAACATTTCTGGTGCCATTTTAATTGATGGTATTTCGGTTCTATTGATGACCATTTTTCGGTTTTGAACGCTGTAACTCGCGATGGAGCTTTTAGAACACAGCGAGTATACATATTTATCAAGTAACCGAATCAATTATAATTTATAGCAATTGACAAAAAAAGAGAACGAAATCATATATTTCAATTGTCAAGGATATTTGAACAAGGATCAGATCTTGTTACTAGTAAAAAATAGAAAGCCTAGTGTGTTGTGTCTGGTAGAAACCCATGTAACGGAACACATATATGATGAAGAACTTGAAATTGTTGGTTATCAAATGGAAAAATGTTTGACAAAAAATTCCAGAACTGGCGGAGTTCTTTTATATGTGAGAAGTAACCTTAAACATAAAATGATACTAAATTATACGAATCATAACTATATATGGATTTTATCTGTTCAAATAAAGATCAAGGGAGAAAATATCTTAATAACTAGTATTATCTACCCCCCCCCCCCCACAAAATAGTGATGCATTATTCGTACAATATATGGAATCGTATCTTGAATCGCTAGAATTTAACGGGGATATTATTATCAACGGAGACATAAATCTGGATTATGCAAAGGAAGATTTTTACACACAAAAACTGAAGAATGTTATTGCAGGATTTGGATATTATCAACTAGTGAATACACGAGTGACAAAAAGAAGTGCAACAATTATAGATTACGTGATAACTAATAACAAGACAAAAAAAGTTGAAATTCATCAAACACCCAGAATAAGCGATCATTACATAATAATAATCGATGTACAGGGAGAAACTCTACAGGACGAATACATAAACGTCAGAAAAAGAGATTTAAAGAACTATAATACAGTAATATTTCAAGAGAAGATATTGGAAAGAGAATGGGACATGGATGTATCAGATGTAGATAAAGCGGGACAACTCATTAGCAATATAATCAGCACTATGGATGACATATGTCCAATTAGAACTTTAAAAATTAAAAGGAAATATAAAGAAAACAAATGGATGACGAACGATGTCATGGAACTTATCAAGAAAAGAGATAATTTATATAAAAAAGCTAAATTTACGGAAGTGTTAGAAGATTGGGAAAAATATAGACAACATCGAAATTTGTTAACCGAAAAAATACGTACGAACAAAAGAAATTACTATTACGATCTGGTCTCTAAAAACAAAAATAATAACCGTATTTGGAAGGAAATGAAAACATTACTACCTGGAAAAAATATAAGAACCCAAGAAGTAATTAAATTTGAAGGAGTTAAAGAAGCAAATGAAAAAAATATAGCTGAAAAATTTAATAAATACTTTTTATATAGTATTGAAGAATTAATTGCAGGGATACCGTCGAATGTCAATTATGAAAAAGCCTTGATAAATGTCAAACAAGTAAAACAATGGGAGACATTTCAAACCGTAACTATGAAAAAATTAAGAGAGAATATATCTAGATTAAAAAACACAACTGATCTAGACACACTAATTAATACAAGAGCGATAAAAGACTCCTTTGAAGTTATAGGCCAATTTTTTTTAAACACTATAAATGCGTCGTTGAGGAATGGAATTGTTCCAGAAAATTGGAAAACATCCATTATAGTGCCTATACCTAAGGTTCCAAACACAAACAAATGTGAAGAACATCGACCAATAAATATAGTCCCTATTTATGAAAAAATTCTAGAATACGAAGTGCATGATCAGCTAAAAGACTTTTGTGAAACAAATAATATTCTGGCCCACGATCAGTCTGGATTTCGGAGGTTTCATTCATGTGAATCTGTAATAATGGATTGTTGTGAGGAATGGACTAGAAGTATGGAAAAGAATGAAATTATCTTGGCAGTGTTTTTGGACTTCAAGCGTGCATTCGAGACTATAGATAGAAGATTGCTTCTGGAAAAACTTAAGAAAATGGGTGTGGGTGGAACAGTGTTAAAGTGGTTTAAATGCTACTTAAGAAAAAGAAAACAGATCGTAAAGTTTAAAGACAGTTTTTCAGAGCCCCTTTTTACTAAATACGGTGTACCACAGGGAACAGTTTTGGGTCCTCTAATTTTTATTTTGTATATCAACGACATTGTAGGATGTACGAGTAGGAGTAAAATGAAAATATTTGCGGATGACACGATGATGTTTATAATTGGAACGGATATAACACAAATTTTCAAAATGTTAAATAATGACTAGAATGTGTATTTGACTGGCTGTGTAATAATATGTTAAGCATGAATTTTAAAAAATCTAAATACATTATTCTAGGAAAGCAGCATACATTGAAAGGTATTAAAACTGAAGGGTTACAAATTTTAATAAATAACAGTGGTTTGGATAGAGTAACTGAAATTAAGTACTTGGGAGTGATTATAGATGAAAACTTAAATTTTAAAAATCATTTTGTATATGTTATATGAAAAAAATGTCGCGCAAGGTGTTTTTTTGAGACGCACGTCAGGCAGTCTGTGTGTATCCACTAGAGTACTATTGTATAAATCGCTAGTAAGTCCGCATATTGAGTATTGTTCAACGCTGTTTTTAAACATGACTAAAGCCGAAATACAACAGTTACAGAAAATACAAAATAAGGCAATGAGAATAATAATTCAGTGTTAACAGATATGCGCCAATCAAGGATATGTTAAATGTGTTAAATTTCATGAGCGTGGCACAAAAAATAAGATACAGAGCCTTAGATTTTGTCTATAAAATTAAAAATGGTATGGCCCCAAAATATTTAATAGATAAGTCAAGATGGGTGAATGAGGTTCATTCGTATAATACTAGGCAACGAGACAATTTTTATATAGAAGGAACAACATCATCTAGAACGTTTAGTTCTTTTTTCTGCATGGGCCTATTGATTTATTATGGTTTGCCCGTTGTACTAAGGGAATGTAAAAATTATAAAACTTTCAAAAAAGAATTGATCCTGTACATTAAAGAAAATGTAAGTATTTAATGTGTAGATCTAAAATAAATTACATTATTGCTTTAAAACTGTAAAGAGATCATATTTTTGTTGATGTATGTACATGTATAATAGCAATGCTATAATAAACACTTATTATTATTATTATTTCTACAAATTGCCGCGAACTTTCTCTGCGACTCTATGTAAAGTATGGACCAAACACGTTAAATGCAGCATCTTGGAGTAGAGAACCCGAGGCGAATTGGCAGCCTTGACCATCGTCCGTTACTAACAGTAGCACTTTATAATGCTGAATTCAATCACACCACAACACTCTCATGGAAGTATCAAAGAATTTGCTTATTGTCGTAGTAAATATCATCGTTGAAACTCTGGAACATAATGGCTCTGGTGAACAGTTTTAACTTATGTGCAAGTACTCTCCTCAATCAAACTATAACTGTAAGTATTTTAGTTTTGAAATTTTTAAGAATGATTAAATAATACTTAATCCTGATAAGTCTCTTACTATCCTTATGAAATATAGTGTCGTAAAAAGGCCATTCATTTATTAAAGTGTTTGTTAATAAAATATTCATTACGTATGTAACTACGTTTCTCAGTTTCAAAATTGCGACGAGAATGTATTATATAGTGGCGTGGAAGTGAAAATACGGAAAGAAACTACACGGTCAGGTCCATACAGATTTACAATGTGGAAACGATTAGATTGTCCAATCCCTTTGCCTTTTACGTTTCTATAAATTCTTTCTAAGTATTTTTAAATCAATAAGAAAATTAAACCTTACTATTGAGTTTTATTTGATAAACTCTTTCATGAAACTTTCAGTCATTTATACGTTTTCAGTGAAATACATATACAAAAAAAAGTATGGTATTTTTTGTTGTTGTTAGAAAAGCAATTTTACGTTGACAAAACCATCTAACTTTTTCCCCGCGTGCAAATACCTAAATACAACGAAGTGCAGGTTTTATATGAAAAGGGATAATTGTGAAATTTGAATGAGAACGAGTGAAGCTGAGTTTGTCATTATTTTTTAATTATCTGTTGCATATCTACAATTTATTTTAAAGCCATTCGTGATACTTTGCGCGTTGTTATGACAATCATTTTTGGTGGAGGTTATATAAAGAGATTTGGTGTAGCAAAACTTCATCGTTTAAAAGTTTATAAAGTTGTTTTTGTCTAAATGACCATTATTTTAATCGATTTCTATACTACTGGAGGAGCTTTAATTAAAATTCTTCTATGCAGTTTGTACATTCGAAGTTATATCAGGTTTTTGTAGTTGGAACGTAGCATTAAATTTAGTCTTAAAGCATTTCTACTACTTATAATTACCTACTTATGATGAGCGAATTGATCAACAACCGAAGAAAAAAAGTAAGGAGCGGACGATGTTATATTAACTAAAAAATATAATAGTCCAGGAAATAAAGCACTAAAATAAGCCAAACCTACCAAATTTTTGTAGTAAGACGGATTGAGATGGGGTTTTTTGCATTCGCTTCCTAAATTTAATAGGAAACTTTGTACCTACTTTTCATCATGTTTTTTTTCGAAATTGCATTTGTGCAGTCGAAAATGCATCCTGAAAAATGCATTTTCATAGAAAAATTCATAACTTCGTTATAAGCTTTTAGAATCGGCTCAACTCGGGTACAAGGGGGTTTTCGAGGTCGCTGATCCCGAATATGACCTCCAAATTGCTTCACCGCCCACCTGGAGCTCAGGATGGCTGAGCAACGTCATCTCCGAAATTCACTTTCTAATGATTCTAGACATCTCATACGAAGTTTGTTTGGGTTTTTGATTCCAAATCAGGCATCGGCAACCATCCCCCGCGTACCTGTTGCCCCGCATAAGGGCATCAACGTCATCCTCTGAAGTTTCAATGAAGTTTCAAGACTATAGGGAACCGAAAATTGTTTCCGGGGTTTTTTGGGTAGCTTAGGTCGAATGTGGCACCGGATGCTTGCTAACGGACACCTGGTGCATCACACCGCGGCGACATCAACGTCATCCTCTGGAGTTTCACTACAATTTCAATTCTAGTGAACCGAAAATAATTTGTAATTGCTAGGACGGGGTTCTTCCAGGACCTCTATGCGGACGTGACCAGCCGTGCATGGTACATAGCCCGCCTGCAGAGGCGGATTCCGAAGTTCTCCACGAGATTTTGAAACTACTCTAACTACCAACCTTATTAGGAGTTTTACATACAAATTTAATCTGTAATAAAAGGAACAAATTAAATTAAATTTAATTTAAACTAAATATTTTATAATATTAACTTCATACATTTGGATCATAATGTTATTAAACAAAACTTTCATTTTTTTATATTATGTATATCTCAATTTTATTTCACAAAATGAAAATGTCCACATCTATTCAAATGTTCCATTATAAGTTTTACCTCATGATTTCCTGATATGATGAAACAAGCATTAGAATGAAAGCATTTGAGCGAAAATTTCAAGGGAAACTCCAGAGGATGACGTTGATGCCGCCGCGATGTGGTGCACCAGGTATGCGTTAGAAAGTATCCGGGACCAGATTCGATCTGAGTGACCCAAAAAAACCCGGAAGCAATTTTCGGTTCCCTATAGGCTTGAAACTTCAGTGAAACTCAAGAGGATGACGTTGATGCTCGGATGCGGGGCACCAGGTACGCGGGGGATGGTTGCCGATGCCTGATTTGGAATCAGAAACCCTAAAAACTCTCGGATGAGATGTCTAGAATCATTTGAGAGTGAATTTCAGAAAAAGCTTCGGAGATGACGTTGCTCAGCCATCCTGAGCTCCAGGTGGGCGGTGAGGCAATTTGGAGGTCATATTCGGGATCAGCGACCTCTAAAACCCCCTTGAACTCGAATTGAGTCGATTCTAGAAGCTTATAACGAAATTATGAATTTTATTCTATGAAAATGCATTTTTCACGATGCATTTTCGACTGCACAAATGCAATTTCGAAAAAAAACATGATGAAAAGTAGGTACAAAGTTTCCTATTAAATTTAGGAAGCGAATGCAAAAAACCCCATCTCAATCCGTCTTACTACAAAAATTTGGTAGGTTCAGTGCTTTATTTCCTGGACTATAAAGGAAACTAGTAGTAGTATTCTTTATTGCTCTTATAATAATAATTTGCAAAGATCCTTATTCTAATCTTGTTCCTATTTACATCCCTGTTAGTTTCTTCCTTCTCTCCCATACATTTTCCATCCACTTCGCCCCTCTGCCTTTCTCGTCTAATATTTCCTCTAGCTTCCTTTTATCCTCCCTTAACTCCCTGCACTCTCTTAGCATAATGTGACACCTTCTCCGCCCCTTCCCCACACAGTCTGCATCCCTTCTCCCTTGATTTTCTTGAAGTTCTCGTTATACCGGGACTCTTTTACTGTTGTCCATCCCTACTGCTTTTGTACGTCCCTGTCCCTTCTTACTATGTCCGCCCTTACCCACACCCCTCTTTCTCTTAATCTTTCTACTTCTTTCTTCGAGTACTCATTCCTTTTATAATATTCCTCCCTACTTTCCTGTCCGTATTTCACTTTTATCTCTTTCCAGCATTCTTTTATTATTTTGCGTCCCTCTCTTCCACTGATCGCTTCCTCGTACCCCATTGCTCTTCCTCCTGCCTCTACTCTTATTTTTGCTACCTGTACTTCCTCCCTCACCACATACCCCGGCGTGTCTCTGTCCAACTCAAGCACCCATTTCCAATATTTTCACTTGCAGTTCCTCCACCGCCTTTTGTTCCTTCCACCCCCACACTTCCGCCCCGTATAGCACGACACTTTTTATCAGTTTATCGAACAGTAACTTCCTCTTTCCTAAGTCCATTCCGAACAACCTTTCTCCCACACTCCACACTTGTCCTATTAGTTTGGTCCCTTTTCTTACTCTTTCTTTTATATGTGCCTTCTCTTTGTTGTCCTGCCTTAACGTGTACGCCAGGTACGTGAACTTCTTCACTTTCGACCACCACTCCATAAGCCTGCTGTCCTTTCATTGTTTCTTCGAGGTCCCCTATATATGTTGCAAGTAGGGTGGGGCTCAGTGGGCACACTTGCCTCAGCCCTTTCCTTGTCACGAATTCTTCTCTCATCTCTCCATTTACCTTCACCCTATTCCTCGTTTCCACATATACTTCCTCCATCCTTTTTACTAATCTTTCGTTTATTTTGTTTCTTCTCAGGTATTCCCATAACGTTTCCCTATTAACCCTATCAAATGCCGCTCGTAGGTCCACAAATAATGCTACCATTTTCTCCTTATTGACCACATGTTTAATTATGTATACGTTATCCATCGCTCTTCTACCTTTTCTGAACCCCACTTGCCCATCGGGCGGCATATTCTTTTCTTTTAACTCCGCCTGTAGTCTTCCTTCTAGTACCATCCCATAAATCTTGTGTGCGGTGTCTAATAACGTTATTCCTCTGTAATTTTTTACCTCCCTCTTGTCGCCTTTTTATGTACCTGGCAAATTAATCTTAGTCTCCATCTTTCTGGGAGGCCTTCACCTCTCCATTTTTTATTAATTACCATTGTCATTCTTTTTCCCACTTTTTTTTTAATTTGTTAACATTTTTATAGTAAAAAACATGCTTTTAAAAACTAAATTGTCTTTGAAAAAAAATTTTTTCATTTGTAAAATCAAATTCTCCATAATATCCCTAACTTATGTGGAGCAGTTTATATTTCGTTTGCGTGCATTACATCAATGCACATGTACTGTACCTACTACCTAAAAATTGTGTAAGATAACAGATAAACTATAATGCTTGATGCTTGTATTGAGAGTAAAGTTAATCAAACAAACACGTATATTCTGGTGCAACAAAGCAGTAACAGTACTTGATCAGATTTTATCTAATAAATGCAAATTTATCTGCAATAATAAAATTTGTAACCATATGAAATGAAATGTTCGTGTAAGTATTCATTATTTTTAACCACTCCTACTAACATGGTTGCATAATTGAAAACATGCCGAGTAGCTTCGAATAAATGAATTTTGTTTACCTAACAAACACAAAGTGCATGTTAAATATTGACAACACGAAGTTTCGTTTGTTCCAACACTACTGACGTGCAAAAAATCTAATAATTATAATTTTGTATTCCTTCTACACCGTCATGTAGTATTATACCAAGGTTTTTTCCATTCTAGCTTTCCATTGACTTTATGCACTAACGCTTTTTCACTCAATTTTTAATTGTGATTACACATTGTTTCGTTGTCAAGGCAAATGCACATTAGTGATTTGTCGCCTATTATAAAGAACTGATATTTATTCATTATTGCAGGGAATCTTGAATCATGGCATTTTTGGGGTCGTAATATGCTGGAAGTAACTGCTACGTTTCTTTAAACATGTAATAAGGAGAAGACTTTCTTGTTACAATTTTCAATAATATAATCGATTTCCAAGTACTTTTACTGAAAACTAGAATGATCTCGTTTGTATTACGAAGACGCCACACTTTAAACATTGTTGAGCAATATTACGTAAAAACCAATAACAAGTACTATTAACGTATAGGTTAACACCCCCGCTTCTTAGTGGGTGCCTACATCATTAGGGGAAGGTTAACTGAAAATTTCAAGTTTCTAGGTTCAGTGGTTTGACCTGGACGATGATAGATCAGTGAGTGAGTCAGTAAGTCAGTCAGTCATCACTTTATCCTTTTATGTAGAGATCACAAATAAATAATGAAACAAAATTGTGATGATTTTCGAGGGTGTATGGTGACGCGCTTAAAACTCAAACAATTTTTAGAAAATCATCAACTCAGCAGAAACACCCTCGACCGAGCTCCGTACTTCGGTTTTTTCAGGGCTAAATGTGTTCCTAACATATTTTATAAAAATGAAAACAATTCTTCAAAAAGTAGGTAGGAAATTCATTAAAAAATCCTGTATTTCCCTCAAAACATATTTTATAAATTCAGGTTCGTGAAAGTATAGCTATGGTACGAATATAACAAAATTAACATTTATTTATGCATTTTGTAAAATAAAAGGAAAACCTTATTTTTTCATTTTCATTAAGTAGAGGGCGCCATTTTTTGGGCCCAGACATTTGTTTCATTTGCCTATGACGCCTATGCTATGATACGGTTCCTGCGCGGTGTGTTATACCGAAGGTTTCGCCTACGTGACCACTCTTGAGAAACATAATCACGCATTGAACGAGCTTGTGACTTTGTTGCCACTGATCATCGCAATAAAAGTCGATTTAGCATTTTGGCGGGTGCCGAATGAAGGGCCTGCACACGTTCGGTCAGGCCCGTAGCCAGGGGGCTCAGTCCCACCTACAGCATCATCTGCCCCCATCTAGCCAATATAGTTTAATGGTTAATATAAATTTAACATCAAGACCTTTAGAAGCATTTCGCGATCTATCTAAACAAAATTGCAGAATTTTTCTGTCCTGGCAAGGATAAATAAACCTCTAAGGCTAGCAATGGCACATCAAAGGTTGTCTAATTTGTCACATCCAGCCTTTGAAAATGAAAGAACACAAAATTGATTGGCAGAGTGTACCCTGTAAATTTAATAACTTGAAATATTATTTTGAATAAAAATTTCGTTATCAATGCTTTCTTCATAAGGCCCCACCTAGAAAACTGTTTGCCACCTCTGCTACTTCATCCTGGCTACGGGCCTACGTTCGGCTCTAATTGGTGAAATAGGCAAAACTCTTTCCCATCTTTACCCAAAATTTCTCAAAAACGGGCCTCCATCGAGCTTCGCCCCCCCCCCCCCCCCATTGGTTATCACTAAGTGTACTTGTTCTGCTCGATTACACTAAGGCGTTTGACACGATCTCACACAGTACAATGCTGGCAATGCTACACCACATTGGGTTTGGTCGGAAAGCCGTGAAGCTAATGAGAAGTTACCTGGAAGATAGGAAACAATGTGTGCTACTATCCAATCAGTTGTCTTCTCCTCGAATTTGCAGCACTGGTGTCCCCCAAGGTTCGGTATTGGGACCGCTTTTGTTTTCTATATACACTTGCTGCCTAGCTATTGGCATAAAAACATGTAAAGTGCATATGTATGCTGATGATACCCAGGTGTACCACTCATTTGTGCCTGCCTCCGCCATGCATTCCATGGAAAGCATAAATCTAGACTTGGAAGCTCTCTACTCCGCTTCCATGAACCACTGCTTAACTCTTAATCCTAATAAATCTGCGGTATTACTATTTGGTAATCAAACCAGTGTGAATAGCTTCAAAGAGTTTGCGAAATTCTATATTAATAATATTTCAATTCCAATTGTGGATAGTGCAAAGAATTTAGGAGTGGTCATGGATGGAAGACTACGATTTCGTCCACATATTCGTAATTGTATTCAAAGAGCTTATTTAAATTTAAAATTGCTTTACCCTCATCGTCAGTACTTGAGTACTAAAATTAAGGCTATGTTATGCGAATCTATGGTGCTTTCGCACTTTTCGTATTGCTCGCCGGTCTTTGGACCTTGTTTAGACGTCGATACTATTAAACGAATGCAGCGTGTGCAAAACTCCTGTGTAAGATTTATTTATGGAATAAGTAGATATCAGCATATTTCTCACAAATTAACTTCACTAAAATGGCTTAATATGAATAACAGGCTAAAACTTCAAATTGCATGTCATTATCATAAAATTATCACCACGAAAACACCGTCATATCTCTTTAACAAAATTTCATTTAGGAAACAAGTACACGAACGATCACTACGGTATTTAGATTACGTCATTACACCGCCCGTTCACAAGACATCATTGTTTGAACGGTCTTATAGTTATAACATCTCAAAAGTGTACAACGCTATACCATTACACTTTAAGTCACTCAATCTGCAACGTTTTCGGCGTCAAATGTACCACAAGCTGTTGCTTGATCAAAATTCTTTATAATTCCCGTACAAAGTGATATTCCTGTTCTCTTCTTTCTCTACTAATAAAAATACCTATCCCCTATAATATACTTATTGTTCTTTTTATTTTTTTGTTTTTTGTTTTTTGTGTATATAAAAGGGTTGAATAAGTCAAGGCTTGAGTGGAAGAGCAGAGTTCAGGTTACCCTGAACAACTGAACTCCGCCTTGAGATTTTTCAACACTGTAGAATTGGATTGGTTGCCTGGTAACTAAGTACTATAAGCATAAGATGTATTCTGCTGTGTTGTAAATAAAGCTGCTATTATTATTATTATTATTATTATTATATCTCCCCTTAACTTGTCCTTAACAAATATAACTTCAGCCTTCTATTTTCTTTGACAAAACAGTTCTATACCTACGTACAGCTATTTACAGGATAACGCCCATGGTCTCATGTGGGTACCTAGGTAACCACCCTGTCAGTAACTGCTACTTTTTTGATGCAAATCAAAGTGCCGAACTCTAATTACAAAGGTTGAATGGAAGACAATAATTAACTAAAATAGGTTCTTAGGCAACGTTATTTTATTGAGAACTACCTTGATATATTAAACCCTTCGCTAGTTTGCCTTGTAATAGAAACGGGTACTCAATAGTTATTTATAATTAATAGCTACTGTTTTAGTATATATAGTAACTAAAGCATCAGAATTAGATGAGAATTCAGACATATCAAAGCAGTAATGTCACCTACATAATGTTCTTACTCCAATAGTCATTTATAATCTGCGAATCAATAAATTGGAAAATTTTGTTAACCACCTAAATACACATAATAATGCATATCCAATATCCATTATTTATACTTCGCGTATGTAATAAGTAGTTGTTTGATGGTAACATTGTGGATTAGGGAACACGAAGTGTTTGATGTTTATATAGCGTTTGTGTACGACAGTCTTCGAAACCCACGTTCTATTACATTATGCTGAAGTTAGATTCATTCTACTAAATCAATTATTAACATTACAACACACAAGTTCCAATTTATTCTATATTATAAGTGTGAAAATTTTCAGTATGTATCCCTATCATTAGTAGGGGGCTACAACTTCTGATTAATTCATTAAGAGCTTCACTGTTAACTCTAAGGACGAAGAAAAGATTAGATAAAAGGTTTTCGGTTTCCAAAAATCAAGCGGTTTCGCTATGCTGGAGTGGGAATGATACCGGAACCGAAAGAACTTTATTCTGAAAGGTTGTCCAACTGAATTACAGTGAGACCGTTGTTGGTGAAAAAGAAAGTACTTCTCGGAGTGCAAGGGGTAAAGTTGTGTCATTAAACAAGTTGGGATTGTTTTTTTTTGAAGACGAAAAGATTTTCCAACATTTACAGATAGTGTGGTAAAGGTAAAGAAATATTATCTATATTAACTTTTAGTCGAAATTTTCTACGATGTTTGTTCAATTGAATTGTATATTTGGTCAAGTTAGCCTTGGAAACAAATCACTCAACTCACGTCTTGCAACATTAGTAGTATTTGTAACTCTGTCACTGGGATTAGTTTTATCCGCTTATATCTGATAGAGTTTCAAAGCATTGGGACTTTGTTGTAAAAAAAATTGAGAAAAGGTTTGTCTTTTCAACAAATCAGGTGGTAATGATTTCTTTTTATCAATAATAATTACTGTTAACGAAACGACTTTCATCAAGCAATAAGGGCGGCAAAAATGTCCAGGAATGTTTTCACGTGGTGTGATCTTACTCCGTGACAATACTCGGTCTCATGTCGGCAACGTAATATGAGAAAATCTGCAGTTTTCTGAATTACCCAAGGAGCACCGCAAGGCAGTATGGCTGGGCCACTATCTACATTAACAACGTATCATATTTCGCCAAGAAATTATTCCATATTCCTTTATTCGAATTTGAAAAATTTTTATCTAATCGCACAGCTGATTTGTGGCTTAAAAATGGCGACCGTGCAAACAAACATGTTCGAAGCGCTAAGTGATTTCAAGCAACGAGTACGGTAAAAAAGATGTTCTTACAATGATTGATAGCAGATGTTAGGTTTATCTTATGGGCGTGAAATGGGTTCAAATAGTTAACTAAATTAAAATAATTATTTGTTGCCTGTTAAATGGTGTCGTATAATAACTCAGTGGGGGATAATTAAATCCGCGAACACCGGTAGTATTGTCAGTATATATCGGAGTCGAAACTAAAGCATGCCGTAAAGAGATGACAGCCCGAGTTCCGATACAAGTTGGTGTTAGAGAGTACCCTTCTGGGGGACGTCTCTCGAGTCCTGTCAACTTACATGACGAAGTGGATCTTCTTTCCGACTCTATTGTAGAGTCATTTGAACAGGTATGTCCTCTGAGAAATGCTAAGACACCCCATAACCATTCCTGGTGGTGCAGGGTGCTCGAAAGGCAGATAACTCGGCTGGGCAAACTGTTCAATAAGGCAAGGAAGACAAAAGTCACAGCCGACTGGGAAGCCTACAGGTTATACAAGAAGGATATTAGGAGGCGTCAGAGAGAGGCATGGAGGAGTTTTTGAACAGCAGAGGTGTTGAGGTGGGCCACTCTCGAATTCTGGGCGAGGCAGTGAAGCGACTGCCTATACTAAAAGGACGATCTGACTCACTCATGCCTCGATTTATACTACGAAAAACTACCGCATCTTCTTTGATGCGGAAGTGGCATCCCAACCAGACATCCGTCTTCACGGACGGATCTAAAACAATGGAAGGAACAGGCACCGGAATTTATTCCAAAGAACTGAACTTCCATATTAGCCAAGCACTAGGCAAAATTTCAACTGTCTTTCAGGGAAAACTAGCAGGAATAACGCTTAGTGCAAGAATAATTCTTATGCACAGCATAAAGAATAAAAGTATCAGAATTTCCAGTGACAGTATAGCCGCTCTGCGGACACTAGGCCAATACAAAATCACCTCCAGGCTGGTTTCCGAGTGTCACCAAATACTAGAGCAAGTGATAAACAGCAACACCCTTGAGCTTGTATGGGTTAAATGGCATGCTGGAACAACAGGCAATGAAAAAACCGATAAGTTAGTCCGACTGGCCTCAAAACAATTGTTTTATGGTCCAGAGCAACTTAATAACTCAAGACACCCAAGCCCAGCTTCTGTACAGCGAGGAAACCTGCGACTACTTGTAGGTATACTTTCTGGGCACTGTAAATTTAACAAGCACATGCACCGCAAATAGGTTCGAAAATTGAAATAACTTGAGGTAGAGATCTGTTAGAACATTGGTTTTAGCAGCTTTTGGTATGAAATAGATGCAGCTTCATGTCCAGTAGATGGCGCGACAATAAGAATATTATTACAGTTTTTAGAGAGATAATTCATACTTGCCCCAAAATCACACTTCCCCGGGTTTACGTGAAGAAACTGAAAACTTTGCGATAAGTGAAGTTAAGCAGGGGGGGGGGGGGCTACCCTACATACAATTTTTTCCAACATCGCAAAAATCAGTCTCAATTTTAAATTTCTTTATAATTATTTTACTCTCCTATTTTTTCAAGAATCTAGTTGCCGATTTTGTATTCTAATGTTGCTATCGAAATGAACTTTCCTCATTAGTGATGCGAACGCCTATTTTCCTCACTATACATTGAGTGACGAAAGTGTCATTTTCGTAAGCGATGTTTGAAAAAATATATTACATTTGTTTGTAATGATCTACACATGATAACAATAACAATTATTATTATTGTTATTAAAATATATGTACCTAATAATCGTAATTTAAATGGGTCGTTAATCCTTTATTAGTAAAACACCTAAAGCACTTTCACTTCTTGTTAAGAATACTTATAGAGAATATATTCGTTTAATTATGAAAAGTAAATGAAAACTTGTACTAAACTTTTTCCTTCTTGTGTTGACTGTTATAACTTTGAAAACTTCGTACAATAGGTAACATTAGATATAATCATTTTCATGCAGTCAGTGAAATTTTTGTTGCATAGAATTTAATGCACTTTTCAGTATAGTGTGAAGTACAGTTTAATTTCAAGAGCCATTTGGGCTTGTCTTAGTAATAAATTTGTAATGTAATTAATTAGTAATAATTATCTAATGGTTACTGGTACTTTAGGCAACAAATATTAATTTATTTACTAATAACTGATAATATTTATGTGATTACGACAAACGGGCAAAACAAGTTTACCTATGCAACGATCTATAAATTGCTTCTATAGCGATATGTTGTCCATAAGGATGATAATTTGTCTAATGGAATCGATATCCATCATCTTAAGATGCTGCAGATGTTAAATAAACTTTTGAAGTAGCACTTAGTTTACAGTTGTGGAGGTATAAAATCTTGGTTAGAGCACATACTTTTTCACAAGATGTATATTTTACACTTTATGTGGAATGTCAAACAGTTTGAACGTTGCGTTTACATTCAGTTTTGTGCCTCTATAATGAACAATTTTGATAAAATATGTTTTGTAATATTAAATAGGTTTTAATTATTTGTAAAATAATAATTAATAAGTAATTTAGGTATCTCCTATTTGAAAAAAGTTTTACAAGGTGATCGTTTAAGGGTAAATAACAACCCAAGAAAATATTTTCCCATTTGAAAGATATAATAACTTTCTTCTTATACAATCTATATAATATAATTGCGTAGGATTTTCTGTTAATGATATCTCTTCGCCTTTGCGAAAACAATACGTTTCTGGTGGGTGGTCTGGTCATCTACCCACTTTATTATTTCATACAGTGATTATCACCTTATTTTATGTTTTCAGAACGTGTGATTGGTAACCATTTTACACGCGTGAAACTGACGTGACTCAAATATTTCCAAGTGGATAAATTGTCATAAGCAGTTGAATCCTAGAGGGCAGGTATTTTTTACAAATGTATTTCCTTCCTTTTGATAATACATAAAACAAAATCGTCCTTTGCCACAACATGAGCTTGGGAGGGAAGCGCTTTTATTATTTAATGAAGATGGACTCTTGAAGACGCTTTCAATGTGCAAAAACGAAGCTTGTGATGTCTCAAATTCTTTCTTGGCTTTTTAGACAAAAACACTACACTAGATGTAAGTAATTACTAAATTTCTTAACAAACGAAAACGAATGAAAGGTATGAGAAAATATTCGTAGAAATCAGTGGCTCGAAATCGAAACTTTGAAATTGTGCTCTTCTGCATAGGACAACTTTTTTGGTAATCTAAAAGAAATGCTTGGAAAACCCTGAATCAACAAATTTTCTCACAGATAAGACTCATGATTCCTTCTTAACTTGAAAGTAAACATATTCGGGCCAAGTTATAAACCAGCATCATTTGAGATATAAAAGTAAATGGGTTCTTGCAAATGAGTTTGTATTTGTTCTTTTATGAGTCATTATGTGTTTGTAAAAAGACCTATTTTGGTTTACATTCTTGTACTTTTGTATTCCATTCCATGTTATTCCTTTTTTCTCTGCTTCTTCTTTCACTTTGTCTATCCACCTTGTTCTTGGTCTATCTTTTTTATTCTTACCCGGCACTCGCGTTTCGAACACTGTCTTTGTAAGTCTGTCGTCCGGCATTCTGTATAATTATAAAAGGCCTAATCGCACGAGACGTATTTTCCATAGTAATGCAGACAGCTGAACGCTGGTTATACTTTTGGATATGAAAGAAAAATGAAGATGGGCCTTCTAGGCAGCTGTTTGTTTATTTATTAAGGATCCTCATATCCTTTATAGTTTTGTACTGTTGTTCACCCGCCCTTCCGACTGTCCGTGTACGCAATAAATCTTTTTAAAAATTTCGTGGTGTGGAAAACGTTAAAATGCATTGCATCGATGCCCAATAAGTGAGTTTTATACATTTTTAGCGATCACATGGATTTTGACCAAACCTCTTCATAATCGTTATATTTATGCACCTACTGAATGGGGGAAATGTACAAATGCATTACATCGTCGCCCAATAAGTAAATGTTATAGATTTTTGGCGATCAACTGGATTTGGATCAAAAAATGTCCAAATCGCTATTTACGCGCCACTTTTGTGGAAACAACGTCCCAACGCATCGCATCAATTCCCAGCAAGCGAATTTCAACATTAGTAGCATGTCAAAATTCATCAAAATATCCTTGGATAATACTGAGGATCCTTCGTTATTTCGTTGTATCGGTTTATTCACTACTGTGTTTATGTTACTGTTTTGGCAATTTAAAACATGTTTTTGTTCTCTTTTTTGGAGTAGGTATAGACAAGTGGAATTGTTAAGGAGGACTCACTATATAGGACGTAGTCCACCATGTATTGTAATGACTGTTTGCTATTGATGTGAATTTAAGTTATATAACTTATTAACTTCTAATTGCCTCTCCATCTGTAAAAAATCGTACATGGGGAACATCTTTACATTTTGAATAAACGGCCGCCATCTTGGATTTTTCTAAAAAAAGGTATAACTGTGCAATGGACACTCATAGCGAAATGCTGTTGGTGTCAAACGATCCCGTTTTGGAGAGAGAACTCATGACTGCAATAAAAAATTAAAAATTTCGTTCGAGTAAATTTGCCATGTACTTTAGTGGACTTTATGTAGGTAAGTATGTCACAAATTACGAATTTCTGTAAATGAAGTTCCGTGCTGGTAGGGTCCTATTTCTATAAGGTCTACCTACCGAAAAGTAAGGAATTGAGGCAAATGAAAAGACGTTCAATTTTCTGGAACAAATATTTCGCAATTTGGAACTTTTAAGGCGCTAATTTTACGATGAGTTCCGCTATTGTTTATCAGTGAAGATTGCGTTATGCGAACATTATTTGTTGATGTTGAAATAAAAATAAATTTTCTGTTACCACTTTTAGTAGGTAGTGTTACATATTTATTATTAATCAAATTTAATAACAGGATAAAATGTAAACGCTCATGTTTCATTTGATACATGGGCGGGCGTTTTAATTTAGGTATATCATTTCACCAATTTCGGAAATTGAAATAGCGATAACGAAAATATGAGTGCATGAAGAATTTTTTCTTTACAAAAAGCTAATTACACTTCGGTTCCAACATAATTAGGCATTGCAATCGCTATGTTACAGCTTTGGAGGTACCACACGGTATATTTTGACTTTATACGGGGGGGTTGGGGTGGGGGATTAGTGTATTTCTTCCTTAATTACGTAATGAAGTAGTAGCGTATTTTGAAATTATTTTGTGGTTGTGACTTCGTACGATAGATCGGGACCTGGACACTTCGCCGAATGGACATAACGCCGAATGGACACAACGCCGAAACTTGGACACAACATCGAAACGAATTGTTGGACACATCGCCGAAACTGGACACAACGCCGAAATCAGCCGTTGGACACACCGCCGAAAAAGGACACAACGCCGAAATTAGTACTTGGACATATTGCCGAATGTGGACACAACGCCGAAAAGCAAAAATTGACGCTGCAGAGATCAGAAATCGGGCGTCGAAGCCGAAGTCTCACAACATCGAAACAGCTTAATGGACATGGGTATCTTCGATTGGACACTACGCTGAAACCTCGCGATGGGATATACATAGTCACGAGTGGACTTAACCTTTTCACTCGGAGATGTATAATCGAAATTTCTTTCTAAAAGTAATTAAAGTTGTGATTATATACCTACAAATTATTTATAGTCATATTGGAACGAATTGAATATGTTGTCGTACTTAAGCCTGATTTTCATATATGATTGATGCCCGGCTAATTAAATGCTAAATGGAGTAAATGATAATTTATTATTTTTATCTTGAAACAATTCTTGCCTTAACTTAACAAAACCTGTCTGAAAAATCAGGTTCCCAGAAATGTAATAAAGCAGGTAGTATTTAAAACTATTTACCACAAATTTTATTGCTTACATTGGGTTAGTGTTTCAAAAAATCGTAGAAACACTAACTCTTCTGACGCTTCCATAAAGGCTAGGACAACTAGCCGAAACGTCGACTTAATGAAGTATAAGTATATTGTTTCATTAAACCATGCAACAACTCCTCAAGAAGACTCCACGAATATCATAAGGAGACACCCACTGCAGAATTCCATTATATGAGACCATCCAATTAATTAATATACCTGTTCGTAAAGAATAACACAAATCTCAAAATAATTATTGTTCAAAGTTTGACGTTGACCGACGTTGACAGATAAATAATATTTATAATGTGGCGTCCTATGTTTTAGCGGGAAGACTAGCCTTCCCGTCTGCCGAGGTGCTCTGTGACTACATTATGAATTAAATTTTGTTTTACGTTTCTAATTTTTTTGATTAGTTAATTAGTAATTAATTAACGTGCAGGTGCGCATCTTGGTTATTTTATTTATTAACTCGTTTACTGTTCCATTCCGTTCTGTCTTTTGCTAGTATCTTCGTTTCATTCCATGTGTTTACCATGCTGTTTTAATTGCTTTTGTACTGTCCTTCATGTGTGTTTCGGCCTGTATCTGCAGCCACAATATCTTGCATAATATTTCTCAGGCATTATTTATTAACGAATGCTTTATATTTTTGAGTTTTCTCGTTTCGTTCCACGTTTCCGCCCTACATATAATTTTCAACAATTACTTAAATATCCAACTTGAACATTTCTGTTGTTTAGTAATGATTATTTTTAGAAATCTAACGGAAAAATAGTGTCTATGGGCAATCCCTAAAGTACAGCCGGCAGGTATGCAATTCTTAGTATTTCGTAGGGTTGTGGTTCACTCAACGGTTGTGGTCAGTGGTCAGGGTCACTTACGACTTCCTAAGTTTACGAAAATCTTAAATATGCCTCTTGCACTTAAAAGGATGAAAGATTTTCTGTCAATCAAAGCCCTGTTATTGTAATCCGCACCATAAATAAAGGTGGCATTTTAAAAATAAAGTATTAGGTGCCGACCGTATTTAATTTATTACACGTTACACCCGTAAAGTACCTATTAGTACATGGAATCCGTACCAAAAAAGGGTTGTTGCCTTGCATCAAATAAGGTAGTTCTAATTTTTTTATATGTTGTATGTGATGAAGTAGTATTGACAAATCCAATTTTTCCACCTCGAAAGCCCTCCGGATCAATGTTAAATCTTTGAAAAACCAATGAATTTTCGGAGTTTTTTCAGTTTTTGACAATTATTACCACCAAGGACCTGTGGTACGGTAAAAGTCACTATGAACACTTTGTAAGTAGACTAAATTTACAACAAAATGAGAACAATTTGGTTTCGGTAGACCAAATAGTTTCTAAGATACAGCTGTTCAAACCTTTGCAAAATTTCCAAAAGAAGACAATTTTAGAGGTTTTTTACTGACCCATATTCCGGCAGAAGTCTGTATACGTTTTTAAAGTAAGTAGACTAAATTTGTAACAAAGCGAGACCAATTTGCTCTACGTAGACCTGATAGTTCTTTAGATACAGCTCTTCAAAGTTGTTGAGGCGAGTAAACAAATAGAAGAGTTTGTAAAATGAAGTAGGCTTAAAAAATAAGCATTATTATATTCATGTTCCCGGTTTTGTAATGTAACATTACATGCAAGCAGGGTTTCCACACCTCTTGGTTTCACCAAAATCACTTCACCTTCAGTCATACTCTCATTGCATATGAAGCAACACGAGGCTGCTGCTGCAGTCTCCATCATATTACTATTACTTTACTTTCGAACCGAACGCGATATAAAACTTTTAGGAATGTACACAACTAACTCCAATAGAGGTGAATAACTAATTTACTAATGCTATAACGCCGTCGTGGAGGACGAGGACTCTCTCTTGACACTCGCGATAAAGTAGCGAAATTTTATAAAGGTTTGAACAGCTGTATCTTAGAAACTATTTGGTCTACCGAAACCAAATTGTTCTCATTTTGTTGCAAATTTAGTCTACTTACAAAATGTTCATCTTGACTTTTGCCGTAACACAGGTCCTTGATGGTAATAATTCTCAAAAACTGAAAAAAGTCCCAAAATTCAATGGTTTTTCAAATATTTAACATTGATCCGAAGGACTTTCGAGGTGGAAAAATTCGATTTGTCAATACTACTTCATCACATACAACATAAAAATTAGAACTACCTCATTTGATGCAAGGTAAAATGTACCAATTCCATGGACTACTAAGTTTGATTCAATTAAAGTTGGGTAGTATGACTCATCGATGCCAAACTCTATAATAAAATTACATATTTTTATCTCTCACTCTCAACAGTCTCAACTACATGTATTAGAGAAGGATGGCTATAAAAACATAAATCTGCTGTACTATTCATATTAGCGCAATAAACGTGTGTCGTGATTAAGAAGCAGCATCTGTCACTCCTGTCATTCTTTAAAATTTTTGTTTATGAGTTTCTTATAAAAACAGTGTTCACTCGATCAATAAAATAAGTGGATAGAATGCATCATTTGTCTAGCCTTAAAATATAAAAAACATAGAATAATTTTCTACTTTCTTTGACATTTTATCGAAATTTATCTGGAGACATCTGCCGAAAAAAATATTAACTAAAAGATACTTTGCCGATTTAATCAAGACTTACGTCGCCTAAATATTAGTTCATGTAATTTTAAGAATGAGTCATACCCATGTTTATTTGAATCAAGCTATACAAAGACATTTTCACCATTACACAATTTTATTTCAAGCGACGCTTTGCAGTGTTACTTTGCATTTTTAAGTAGGTACAGTTGGGGCAACAAAAAATGGAACACTATGGTTTTACAAGTCCAATGGGTATATCTACTTTAAGTATAGTACCTGACTAAAGGCGGATTGTACCAGAGTGGTTGAACTTATAGTCATATTTGAACTTGGTTTAATCTTTGTAGGACAAAGAAATTTTCATATTAAACCAAGTTCGAATATGACTATGAGTTCAACCACTCTGGTACAATCCGCCCTAAAAAATTTAAGTATTGTTTAATCGCGAAGGTCGGGTAATGCTTAAAGTACATATGACCATTGAACTTGTAAAACCATAGTGTCCCATTTTTTGTTGCCCCAACTGAACATAATACTTAGGTACCTTACAAATTAAGGTATGCTTATAGTTAAGTACAGCTTAAATACCATAGAAATCATTGTCTCAATAATCGTTGCCATGGCATTTAAGTTCTGCTTAACTTTACGCGTTACTGAATTTTTACGGTGCAAATGGCCATTATAACTGACTCTTCTTGGTACTTATAAAATATTAGAAAATAATAAATACCTATGTATATTTATTGCTGTCAAGTGTCAAATGTTGATTTATATGTTAGTCTCCTTTGTTTTAAATATTCTACTATACATTTTTGACCAATCTTTGAATCGGAAAAGGGAGCACTTTGCTTCCTATAAACGTCGCTTACGGTGACTAGGATAAATCGAAAAATGAATCGAACCAATAAACTATTAGTGTGCGTACGGCACTAATTTTTCATGTCATTTTCAAAAGAAAACATGTACCTATTAACATTCGATAGTCTGACTACTCATTGAAACAATATATTTAAATTTACATCACTTTTGTCAGAATTAAGGTAATTGACGTTCGAAAATGGAATATAATGTACTGAATGAAAGCAAAATAGTGTACATGCTCGTGGAATTTTCTAAATTTCCCAAGTTTGTACAGTCTTTTAATCTAAACGGACAAGTCGGTGGCCTGATAATTAAAATTAATGCAGAAAGAGGTTACGGCGTAGTGTCCAATCGACGATATGTCCATTAAGCTGTTTCGATGTTGTGAGACTTCGGCTTCGACGTCCGATTTCCGATCTATGCAACGACCATTTTTGCTTTTCGACGTTGTGTCCACATTCGGCAATATGTCCAACTACTCATTTCGGCGTTGTGTCCTTTTTCGGCGTTGTGTCCAACGGCTGATTTCGGCGTTGTGTCCAGTTTCGGCGATGTGTCCAACAATTCGTTTCGACGTTGTGTCCAAGTTTCGGCGTTGTGTCCATTCGGCGTTGTGTCCATTCGACGTTATGTCCCTGACTCGATAGATCCATACCAAAAACTTTCTATATTTTAAATAATTTTCTGAAATAATTTTATTTTTGCAGGGCGGTGGTGGGAAGGGGGGTTAATAAAGCTCCCCCTCTTCCCTTTTACAAAGCATTAACATTTTTGATTGTCACTTAACAAAACTGACATCAAATAAGCATAGGTAATCGGAAAAACTTCTTTCGGCGATCATAGCGTCATCTGTCACGAACTCCAAAAAATGTTTCAAACAAAAAGTTCCTATTTGTTAACGCAGAATTCGAATGTACATAATAAACTGGGGGGTGCTATTTAAGATTACGAGGTTACCCCCCTCCCCACCCCCCGGGGGTGGGAGTGGCGACATCCTATTACTATCAAACAATAGAGTCTTAACAAAATTTTTAGACGTATTTTTTCTTTCTTCAATGCGTTTTGTATTTCGCGAGATATTTGGACGGTACGGGTGGTCTGAAACACCCTGAATATTAATTGTTTAGCGAAATCATTGCTGACATAAAAGTTTTCCTTTAAAGATAATATATAGTGCGATGAAAAATCAGAGTACAAGCTCGTTAACCTTTATTTTAAGTCAACTTTCTCGCTTTAAAAATAGCACTCCCTGTACTTGTAAGCTATTTAATTTATTGAGATTTCGTTTAATAACAATCTCATTTCTTATGTCTTTGTTAGTAAAAATCGTTGCAGTCTTGTGTAGTGCATGGACTGCATTCATACAGTCTTTTATTTAGATAAATCTGGAATAAATAAGAAACACATGAGGAACTAAATTAATAGAATCAAACAAAAATTCATTGTTGAAAATGTCCTACATTTTATATAACTCAGAACTGAAACCGGTTGTTGTAAATTTTAGTACCTATTAAAGGTGTAATATCTTGAAATTCTGTGTCGTTTGTTTGGCCAGTTGAGTTTGATATATTCATAAGAAGAAATTACAAGTAGTTCTAATTATGCATTCTGGACTATGAGTGGTGGAGGATGGGCAAAGTCCACATCGCCCGGTGGTGCAATATTTAGGCCATTTGCGCTACTTCCCTGATTAGAATCGTCCGACCTCGCAACGTTTGTCAAGTTATCCCACATGTGAGATGAACCTGAGGATGCTCGAAGGGGAAGCGGCTCTAATCGTAACCATATCCGGCCAAGCTATCCCCAACATGGATCGTGTCAGTTCGAAAAGTGCGGAACACCCGCAAAGTATGTGGTACTCCGTCTAATCGTTTGTAGAGCATCCTCTAGAAGATGGTGATTTGACCACGTCTATGCGTTGCATGTGGTTGTTTAGTAAATAGTAGTACCATTACCCCACTTCTGATACTGTCAAAATCAAGATTTTTCCTTAAAAACTGAGGAAATTCTACTGCATTGTGTGGAGGCACCAACATATTGACGAAAAGAATATCTTCAGATATATCCGATGATAAATCCATACCATAAGAAGTTCATATACTTTGACCTGACACATGACGTTCAAAAAAGGACGCACCAGTGCTTCCAAACCTTCTTATATGGAGGATCTTCTATGGAACCAAATTTCACTTCAGTAAGTTGTGAAGAATAGGTCCCCTTACAATAATTTATATTAATTGTGCTGAGCATAGTCTTAAACGGAATTTCGAGCATTAATTTTTTATGGAGAATGTCCCTTGCAATTTGGCAAAGAATTATTCTTTCGAAAAAAGTGCAGAATATGTTAGTTTCCTTCATAAAAGATCGTTTAATGTACAGAAAGTGTACGAAATCCACCTATAATCGTCTCATATTTATCATAAAAGACAATTATTTTCATTCGACAGTGAACGATATCTCCGAAGAAGGCGAGTGGTAAATATTTAATTGTCGTCCAATAATCTATAAGAAAACATCTTTGTTTGGTCGAATTTCGACCGTGCAATTTTAGCGAAAAAACAAATAGATATTTACATTTGGTTATTAAAATAGTATAAATCGAGCACAAACGGGTTTGGTAAATTAAATTTTTACGATGACAACAGTAATTTTGTAATTCATATCACACGACAATAATTATTCATTCGTATAGGTAATGTATTGTAAGAGCGCTTGTATTTTAACCGAACATTACATACATAATATATTACATACACAAGCAACAATTTTGAGAGCGGAAGTGTAACGACATTAAGAGTGTTGGCATGAGAAAGCATTACCTTACACACATGAACGTATAAAAACTCAATCACAAAATTATAAATGCACGGTTATTCAAATTTGGTATTATTAAACAATTTGAAAAAAAAAGTACTTGGAAAAAATGAAAATTCCATTATCTGTAAGAAACGTTGAATTTACCTTAAAAGTATAAAGCAATTAGCGCAAACACAAATTGTGTAAAATGAAATGGAAAGGTATTGTCATTAAAATAAAAACAGAATATTAATCAAAGCGAATTGAAATCAAAAAAAATCAAGAGACGTATTATAATTTAAAGAAGAAAATCTGGTAATATTGCTCAAAAATGGAAACAATTATAAAAAAACGAATTTCAAAGTACGTATGTATGTAAATATATGCACAGCTGTAATTCATAAATATTGCTGTTATTGATTTATTTTTTGCGCTTCTTGTTATTTTACAAGGGAATGAAGGAAACTACTCATCTAAATTACAAGAGACAAATGTCAAAAATGTATTTTCTTGTAATGCAGATGTAACATAGTGACAGTAAGTGAATTTTCATTCCCGTACTGCCATTTGAATGTGATATATATAATATAAAACTTCAAATTTGTAAATGTAGGGTGCATAAAATTTGACCAGACTCATTCTTGTACATAAATAAATTATTAATGACAATGACAACCTTTCTTTAAAATTCTATTGTATAAATGCAATGATACCACCAATACTCGGTGCTTTCGCGTGGATTTTGTTTAATTTTTCATATTTTGTTAGACCTTGCTGGAGCAGTGACGGATTAAGACATTTCTTAAATAATTATTTATACGCTTTAGCTTAGAATATTATGATCTCTCTGCCGAGGCATTCGATAGATAAATTATTGAAATATCTCTAACAATGTGGTAATACTCGAAAACGTTGATCGCACTTGCCTGACATATTTTTCAATAATTTTTTCTGCATTGGTATATTATTATCTAGGTACATAATATTTTCAAATCCTGGAACTTTTCTTTCAAATTTTCTTCATTGATATCCCTGGGGTATCTCTGATTTATGCAATTATCTTCGTCCAGCCCTTTTCTCAATTCATGTGTCACGTAATACTCATTTTCATCTGCAAATACTTTTCTTTTACTAATTCTTACTCTTTCGTTTTTATATTGTGATTGGACATCGGTTTTTTATTTGCGTAAATTTTCCATTTCATCAAATTTTGTCTAAATTCGCTTACAAAAGTTATAAGGGATTCTTAAAGCTGCAGAAGCGACTAATGTAAGCTTTTCTAAAATTTTGCTGGTAGCGTTTATACTTTCTAAAATTATGCTCCATAGAGTTGTTAAAAACATGTTTTCAAAAGTTTAGAGCATGGACCGCATCATGACGCGTGGACCATCTAGTATCGATTATATTGGTGCAGTACCTACTACAATTCTACTTCAGTTTTGGCGATCTATAAGCCGCTCCAAAAATAAACAACGCAATGTAGACTAGTGTGGAAAAGACTAGCAATAAGACCATCATGCAAGAACGTAAGGTATCGACAGAGTGGGGAAAATGAGAAAAAGATGACAATCATACGAAGTTTAAATATCAACTATAACAACGCTATTTATGTAGCAACAATTTTTTTAGTACTTTTCTCAGGGGTGGTTCCTTGTAAGCCCTTTAAATGTGGCCATGGAGCCTATTGTATATTCCAGTTTTAAATTCACTCTCTCAGGATGTCTATGCTTCTTTTAATGTAATGTCTCTTCCTAAAAATATCCGTATCTCCTTCTCATAACCTCTCCATATTTGGTTTGCTTCAAAGCTCATTTTGTGAAGGTGTTTTTTAATTCGAAAGTGCCCCTTTGTGTCAGAAGATTTATGTTTCCCTTGCTAAGTTTCAGCCGTCCGTTATTTGGTAGTGTCTTGGCTTGCCTTTGACCAGGGTGCGTTCTTCAAGCATTGCTCCTGACTAGCGGATTAGTCGTAGATTATACTCCCCAATAGCACTTGAACATAGGTGTTGGCTGAGATGATATATACTGTTTTGTTATGATCCAGATTGGTTGACAATCCGCATTTCCGCATATATCCCTATTGTACCCCCTTCTTTAGTAGAGTAACAGACGGCTCCCATTTCATCGTTCGCTCACTCGTCACTTATCGCCACGATTGTATGGTACGGTATCAATTTTATAGTGTAATTCTTCCGAGTGTATTTTTAATCCCTTTATCGCCTCTGCTTTCACCACCAAGTGTAAGTTTATAAGGGGTCCGGGGCGGCTGTGGTTGTTGTACAATTGTACCCGGTCAACTTAATGTGTTTCGTTTCTTTTCCACCATACTAAGTACGCAATGTAAAGATAGGTTTGATCATGGGTGTGTATATAAAGTGGGTTAACCTTACAGATCCATTACGATAGGGGTCTAGGTGTGCGGTCAATTCGCCCCGACACTTCGCCCTCGGACACTTCGCCCCCAAGATATTTCGCCCCCTGATATTTCGCCTAAAAACATTTCGCCCCCGATACATATCGCCCCCCAAGACATTTCTCCCCCAAGATATTTCGCCTTTAAATATTTCGCCCCCCAAACATCGCCCCAATATTCCATTATCCATTGTCTATTAGCTTATACAATGGTCCAAATTTCGATTGGACACTCACCAATGGTAAGTATCTCGGTTATTAGAAGAGGTAGAGCAGCGGTTAAATAGGGAATTTTTAGAATTCAATTCTCGCGATAAATCTCATTTCTAATTCTCTTCAACGTCCTTAGATTTTCAAATAATTAAAAAAAAACAAAATTTCCTGATTCCAATTTTCTTCAATAACCCTACAGCTTCTAATCTGACCTCTTCTAAACTTTTACAATGTTCGAAAACGTTTTCAAGACAAACTTTTTGATGTAATCAGAAAACCACCGTTCTCTTTTTTAACAAGTGTGCCAGCTATGGTTTTCATAAGACAGATGTTATAGAATCTTTATTAGTTAATCGCATTTAAAAAGAGATTTTCAAAAATGTGTAACATGCCTGAAAAATATTTATTTATGGGAGAGATATTAACAAAGACATGTATTTATCTTTAATAGCACATGAGAAATGTAAGCTTACTGGTATGCAAGTGCTAAGTAACACTGTGAAATACAGAAACCAGAAGTGTGTTTTTGAAAATCTACGAAAATTATGGAGAATCTGAAATGAGATTTGTCACGGGTATTAAACCCTGAATAACATTCACTAAGTATTTAACCGCTGCTCTACTTCTTCTAGTAGCTCTACAAATGGTGAGCATCGAAATGTGGGCACACTGTATGTGTATATGTATAACGGATGAAGCAATAATTTTTTTATTATTTTTGATTTTGGTCTATAGAAAATTAAGCTCAAAATCCGGGACGGTTCTCAAATAGGTTATAATATATTACAAGGTGGGTGGGGTATAATGCTGTAGGTTAGGCTAAATAAAAAAAATAAACTCATCAACATTATATCATACTCTGTAACGTACACCTAACTAACTTATCCGTACAAAATATTCTAGTATATAAAATTGAAGTCACAAAATAACGTCCGATGTATATGTATAATAAACGATTATGTTATATCCTGTTATACGGAAAGAACAACATCGAAATGATCACCATTGGAATTGTCCAGAAATACCATTCCTTGTTCTTTTCATTGTTTCATTCTCTGTTGAGTGTATTTGCCAATTTAGCACCATGTCAAATTTGGGCCAAACACACACTTTTGCTTCGATTAACGTTGCTATAGCAAATATTTCGTTTGTTCCTCCCCATATACCGTTTAATCTCATGTTTGGTGGTACCTTTCCTGGTTTTGAGGTGTAAGAGATATGTTTAAATCTAGCACTGCACAAGTCAGAAACATCAAATGTTCGGTTTCCTGCGAGGCGAAATTGTGTGAGGGCGATATGGAGAAGTGTTAAGTGGCGAAATGTCCGGGGGCGAACTGCACGGAGGGCGAAGTGACGGGGCAAAATGTTCGGGGGCGATGTGTCATGAGGCGATTTGCCCTACCCAGAGGGCTGATGACTTTATTCACTGTCAAGGTATTGTGTAGGGTTATTTCAAGGTACTTGAATTCATCCATCATAGAAATGAAAGTCCCATGGAGTAGAAATTTTCTCCTTTCCCATGTGATGCTTTTGATTGGATTTTTGGGAAAATCCCATATATTCCGGAGATTTAAATTGTTGTACTTACTTTCCGCCCATTTAATTTCTCTTTGATTTATATTTGGTTACAGCAATGCAACCATAAACAATATTGTACTAATGCATCTTTGTAAAACTAGTGTGAATGGCATGTATCGGAATGTAAAGTTTCAGATGCATGAAATAGTTATTTGTATGTACAAGATAAGAAAGTTATGATTTCTTCCACTCGAGCGTAGCGAGTGCGTCAATTGAGCGAGAGTTGAAAAAACATTTTCTTCTCGTGCTTCACACATTTTCTCTAGAAACTTTGATTTATAACCTTAAATTGTCAATGTTGACAGTTTCATTTGTTTTCCTGCAATAGATAAATGTTGTTGGCAATACGCCTGGTCGGTAGCGCCCGACGCGCCGTCGTGCGGTTAAAGTTGCAAATTGTCGACTGACAGTCACGTTGACAGAGGCAAGCGATTCGTATACTATACAGCCGTGAAACGCAGTTTTTTGTATTAAAAATCGACGAAATGATCGGGAAATCCCAGGGAAAAGTGTGTTACGTGGCCAGCTGTCTAAACACGGAGAAGAAAAATCACGGTTTCACATTTTATTCGGTCCCTAATCGCGAATATGGCTTCGCAACTTTTATTTCAAAAGAATTATGGAGGTAGAGCCAGCGACAATTACATTCTAAATGATTCAGGATTTGTACAGTTAATTGAACCAGGTGATGAAATTATGGCCGAGAAACGGTTTCCACAACTAAGGGCGGAATGTACCAGAGTGGTTGAACTCATAGTCATATTTGAACTTGGTTTAATAAGAAAAGTACAAAGAAATTTTCTTATTAAACCAAGTTCAAATATGACTATGAGTTCAACCACTCTGGTACAATCCGCCCTAAGTATGATCAGAGCTTCTAAAACACAACACCGTACCTACTGATAATGCCGTCTTTTCCTACGATTCCACAACTTTCTCGCGATGAAGTTTTGAAAGGTTATAAAATAGCATCGGTCAGATTATCTCCCTGCAACATCATTACCGTACGTCGAAAAAGTAATGTACCTATTGGAATGTAATGAACAGGCTTATTAATGAATTTGAGGAATCTGAGGGACGCAAGGTTAACAAGCTGTTGACAGAACTCAAGTTTAGGTGATAGTAAAACCAACACAATTGGAGATCTTTGGGTGGTATGAAGGTTAAAGACGAATTTTTAAGAACAATATTCATCCAACGGTTACCAGTTAGTACTCGCTCTATTTTGACATCTAGTAAAGATCAATTAGGTCACTTAGCAAGTATGGCAGATAAAATTCATTAGCAAATTTTAATACAGTGCATTCTATAAGTCCATCAGAGCACATGCATTGCAACCTGAACCTGGGTATAATATTAGTTCGACTTCTTTAGTTGTAACTTACCCTTGTTGTCAAATTCAAGATGTAGAACAGACACAAGTTGCTCTTCCATATTTACAATTACCACATTTTCATAATCCTTCGGTGATTTCAAGAAACACATATCCCTTATTGTGTCAATGATTCCATCTGGACTGCAATCCAAATAAGGTTGTTTGGAGCAGATTATCAGTCCTCCTTTGACGTAATTTGTCATATCCTGGAACGGGTTTCTCTATTTTCAAACCGTAACGCATAGCTGGAGAAGAAGAGTGGTCGTGCGTGTCCTTCAGGAAGTTTTGAGCTAGTATATGGCAACGTGGAAGCTGTAGAGCAAGTTTCGCCCTTTTTTAAGCTTTTCTCGACAAATCGAGTGCGTGAAACCCGCACGCTATAATAGTCGACATGTTCCGCACTCGTTACGCCATCAAAACTGTATGTAAAGTTTAAAAACCACGACCTGCCGTACATGTGCAATCACAACATTTTAACGGCGTCAGTCAACAACTTAGCGGCTCTACCGATAGGGCGGCGTTGGCGTCGCGTGGAGAGAAAGCAACCAGGCGTATACTGTTTACTTTCATTACAAGTGAGGAAAATGCAACTTTCCTCACCCATTTTACAAAAGAAAATACTACTTTCTAAGGCAGTTTTAGAAAAAATAAGTAAGTGCTTAGAGGATCAGAAGAAAAGCAATAGGCAACTCCATCCCTTATTTTTCGTATGGTTTAGCTTTAGATGATACTATTTTAATGAATGCAGTGCGCAATTAATCGCGGCTAACGAATGTTAAAAAACTTTTGAAAGTATTGTATATTAATTACGTCTACGTAAGGCTCTCCATGCAATCAAATAAGATTTGAACTCGGTACGATTTATTAGATGTGATAGTGTCAAAATAATCTCACAAGCAACTTGATTATTTCATAGCAAGTAAGTAATAAGACAAAATGGAAATGTATAAATTGTCATTGTCATATCCTAATTAGGGAAAAAAGTGTCACAGTAGTGCAGTTCCCATAGCGATTGTATTGAATGAAATTAGCATAATTATGGAAAGGGTGCTGTAATTTTTATCGATTAGAACAATTTATTGTATTCTCTCCACTTGTCTGCTTGTCCAACTCAGAATTCAATAAAGATGTGGTGCCATCTTACTCCGTACCTACAAAACGGTGGGGTGTATTTTATAAAATTTACCTAGTAGTCCTTTAATTACTCAAGCTGTTTTCGAAAAATAGCGCGTTATCTCCGAAGTGTACAAGTTCTGGGTTATCAAATGTAATTGCGGAGAAAGATTAGGATTTTGTAATAATATGTTATACGAACTTATGAAATTTATTCGAATAGTTAGTGTACCGGGGTCAACTAATACAGTTGTAAAAGGTCCTTTTGAACCCTTCGTTGCCTCATAGCTTACGCAAAGTTGACATTGGCAGTGGCACAATCTCGTCTTAATAATGTTCCCATACACATTCTCATAGTGAAATTCATTGTCCTTGGGTATTTCAACAAAGTTGCGCATGAATTCATCTGCAGAAACAAAACTATCCGGAAAACATTTGCGTTGTGAATGTTGCGATGAAATTCGTGCAATCTTAAAGAAGTAGTTTATGAATAAAGCGTTTCAGCTCAGTATGTATTAAAGTACAATAGCAATCTATTTCGCTTTTAAATTTATTCATAGTGCATCATTATCTAAAGCATTAGGGATGCAGAAACATCAGTCTAATTGAAAATCCGTAAAACGTTTATTGTGCATTATATGTAATTTTAGAAATGTGTGAAATTCGTTTTAAAAAGCTCTAAAAGATTCAAAATATTATTTGAGAGTAAATTTAAAATTATATTTTTTATTTCCTTGCAGCGATACCGCTTGTGTAAATGTAGAGCGAGCCATAGGTAATATTAACTCTCTTTCGGCACTTATAAACCGGATGAGATTATACAGATTCATGATGTATCGTATAGCACATCTAAACGGGGGTCAGTTACTGCTCAACGTAACTCAAAGGCCGCTACGAGTAGGAATGAACTAATGAAATTACAGCTTTCACTTTATTTTAAAGATAAACAAGCTTCTAAGTGTAACTAAGTGCAAGCATTCATGTCTCACAGACTACTTTTCATTTGCTTAGCGAATTGCGTTAACCCATTAAAATTAAAATGACACTACATAAAGTCACTCTCTAAAAAACACTTACTAAAAGTTAAAGATCTCTCAAGTAAATTGCTGAAAAGCTTCTTTTATAACGACAGAATCACAGTTCAATGCGGACAAAATTTTATCCATACTCTCAAAAGATTCAATGCGAACTTACCAGAACTGCGAAACGTTTAATTCAAGTACACCATCGGCAATAACATTTTAACCTGTAACTGCTCTAGATAAGAGCGACGACGGCATAATAAGAAGGGCGAGCCAAGAGCCATGGTGCACGTTTCGATGGTACCCTCTTTGTACCTACCCTTGGTTTGCAGTCGCTTCAAATGCTGGGAAGTCGATTAACGTCAACGGAGGCAAGAGAAATAGAGCTTAAATTGCTGCACATCTAAGTTCCTTAGGAGAGAATCTGCCTAGACGGATATTTTACAACGACTATTCTATGCGTTCTTGCAGAACCGGGTCAGAGAATTATAGAGACTTCTTCATATATTGTATAGTTAAGTCACTCCGGTGCGTAATATCGAAATTATTGATAGAACAAAGAAAAATTTCATTTCATGTCCATCGTTAATTTTCACTTTCGCCCTTTATGTTTAATATAAACTCTAAATATTTCAAGCAGGCAAGGAAGCCATTTCCCAGATTAAAAGTTAGGAACACTCGCTACGATTAAACCTAAATGAGAAAAGCAAAGCTGTAAAGAAGTGCTACAATCTGCATATGTTCAAAATGGCTGCACATTTCATAATTTTTTGTGAAGTACTGTATGCGCTTAAATTATTGTAATTAATTAAACCGCCAGCATTATGCAACAACAAGTCATTAAATAATGCGTTACAGTCCCTTTAAACGTGTTTTAATTTATTGCCTCATTTTCTTGCTTTACAAAAATTAAGCTCAATTTTATTGCATATAACGGTCGATTGTAAAATGATTATTTTCCGCATCTGTTACATTATTAGTTTTTCAATCAGTTTAAGAAGCTTAGACAAACAGTCGGCTTAGAAAATGTTGAAATAAGATGCAATTATCATTAAAGATAAACAATATTGCTTTTCTTTCCACACACAGCGCCTATAGAAGCTATATTAATTAAAGTATATAATTTAGTGCAGCCGCTCCGTATTCCTAAAAATATGTTCAATTTCCACATCATTTTCTCCAACTATTCCTGCAATGTATTTTACATAATAAATAACCAAACAATATTCGACATTAACGTACTAATTATTGATTAGGTATTATTATTATATTAACACGAACACAAAATCGAAACCGGAAACAAGAAGTTAAACACAGAGCATATCCATACAATTGAATTTATGTTCAACTGACCTTCAATTTTACCCACTGAATCCATAAAGTTCGTAATTATAACACGTTATACAGGATAAAGATATGTGTAGGTACATACCGGGTGATTTTTTGAAAACGATCCGCCTGAGATATTTCAGAAACCAAACGGAAATTAAAAATTTCCGAAAACAGGTTCACTTATATGTCAAGGGGCAAAATGCCTCACCATAAATTTTAAACGGAACCCATCGCGTGGTATCTCAAATGAAAGCTTATCTTATAAGGATTATGGTGATGTGTCACTTGCGCTTTTTTTTATTTAACATTGAGAAATGATGAATTTTACATTAGGATCTAAGTAGGTATTGAAAATAACATTTTAACAATACTGAAAAAGGAATATTCACAGGAACTGCCCAAAATGAGCACCATTGGCCTCCATGCAGTAGTACAGCCGGTTTTCAAATTCTTGCCTTACTTTCTGAAAAGTTTGTCGTGGAATGTTCGGCATCCGTTAATAATTCGTTAACGCAAGTCATTTAAATCTATGGGTTGAGTCTTATAAACTACTGACTTTAAATGACTCCAAAGAAGTCAAGACTTATGAGGTCCGGTGATCACGGAGGCCATTCGATTGTTCTGCGTCTACCAATCCAGTGATTTGCAGCATAATGCGGTGGAGCACCATTCCTGCTGAATTGGATTCTGGATTTCGATGGAAGGGTGGGAAATCCCACGCGCACCTAGGCCACTTACTCAGGCCCTTTGTGCTACCTCCCTCATTAGAGTCGTTCGACCCCGCAGCGTCACTCAAGCCATCCCACACGTGAGATAAACCTGAGGATGCTGGACGGGGAAGCGGCTCTAATCTTAGCCTTGTCCGGCCAGGATTCTCCCAACATGGATCGTCTTAATTTGACAAGTACGTCCCGTACACAGTATGTGTTGCGCCGTCTCATCGTCTGTGTGGCATCCTCTACAGGATGGTGAATCTACCAAACCCATGCGGTGCATATGCTTGTTAAGTTTACAGTGTCCAGAAAGTATACCTACAAGTAGCCGCAAGTTTCTTCTGGATAGCCCTGTACAGAAGCGCGCCAGGCTACGAGATGGTCCTCTAAAGGCCTCTCTCGTGTGGCAGCAGTCTAACATCAAGTTCCACCTAGCCCTGTGTTGGGCTTGGGTGTCTTGGGCTATTAAGTTGATACTATAAGTGGAAGAGCCGGCTCTCTACCATAAAACGGTTGTTTTGAGGCAAGTCGGGCTAACTTATCGGCTTTTTCATTGCCTATTATTCCAGCATGCCCTTTAATCTATACAAGCTCAAGGGTATTGCTGTTTGTTACTTGCACTAGTACCTAGTGGCACTCGAAAACCGGCCTAGAGACTGGAGATTCTGATCCATCAGAACCATCCTGCTGGAAGAACAATTAATATTCGTCCAGTATTTGAATTCCTTCGTCATCAAGCTAGTTGTCCACTTCTTCAGTTATTAGAGGATCGATGATGTTCTCCAGCATATTCAAGTAGACGTCACAATTCAGCGTTTCATTAAGGAATATAGGTCTAACTAGTCAATCACCTAGTATTCCTGCCCAAACATTACATACATAACTACCCCTGCTGAAGACCGATATGTCACCATTTCTGCATGCCGAGAGCCTTTGAACACATGTCGAATGTTAAGTAGGAGGCTCGCAGAAGCCACAGGAACAGCAATATCAGCTGAAACTGTCGGAAGACTTATGGGATGTCAATTTAAGTTCTAGGCGACTTTTTAGAGGTGTACCATTGACTCACCAACATAGGTGACTAAGATTAGAACGAGTAATAGAGCGTGTCAATTGGACAGAAGAGTGGAAGTTGGTACTGTTCACTGATATAATATAATATAATAGGTATAATGTAATGTAATGTAATGTAATATAATATAATATAATATAATATAATATAATATAATATAATATAATATAATATAATATAATATAATATGATATGATATAATCGAGATATGGTCGTTTTTCGGATAGTCGTCGGACGCGCGTCTGGACACAACCTTTGGTGCCCAAACACCGGCGATCATTACAAGAAGTTCACTCTTTCAAAGGAGGCACTGTTTGTGTATGGGGAGGCATTTGTTATGATGGCCGTACCGACTTGCCGGGAAACATGTATTCAGAAGTATACTTGAATCAGGTGATCAACAACATTGTGCCAGAGTTTCATGCTGCTGTGGGTCCTGGTTTCCTTTTCTTTGACGATAACGCTCGTCCACACCGATCCATGGCAGTTATGGATACAATTGAAACCAATGGAATTCCTCATTTACCTTTACCTGCTCAACCGCCTGATTTAAATCATTGGGATCAATTGCAGAGAGTTTGGGATCATCATAATCCCCAATCATAAACAATGGAACTATAGAAAAATTTGCTTCCACAACACTGGCAACAGATTCCGCAAGAAAACTTTAATGATCTCATAACCAGCATGCAAAGACGTTTCCAAACTGTCATTGAAGCCCTGCACTGAGGACATACTCGTTGTTGCTGAAAGGGAAATTAAGAAGAAATTTGTGCTCATTTTCTTTTTTTCTATTAATTTGAAATTAAGTTATTAATCGCTTTCACTTAATTTTCATTTATTCTTGTCTTTTTGTTTAATTTTTTTTTCAATTTGTTAACTTTTTTAATAAAAAACAAGCATTTAAAAACAAAATAGCTTAAAATTGTCTGAAAACAATTTGTTTCTTTTGCATCATGAAATTTTTCATAATATGTGGAGCAGTTTATTTAAACCGTACATTTTCCAGAACATCTACGCACTCACATTTTCTAATTTATACTTCTTGGCATTCCTGACTTCGTACAAATCAAAAACCGTTGCAGGACATCACCTGATAGCCGTATCATTTTACAATAGATTAAAAACTAGTGCTACAGCGCAGCATGACGTGCAATAGATTTTGTACAAGGTACCGTTGCCCCCATTGCAATTTTGAGATTGAATAATATGTATATATTTTAAGTAAAATATTCTTTTCTTACTAAATCGAATCAACATACCTAGGTACTAACGGTATATTTTGTTTGAGTAGAGCACAGACTATCTCAAATATACCCCGAATTGCACGTAGGTCCTTCTTTTATAGCGAATGAATATATTTTATGGTAGAATGAAAAATCATCAGCTAGATCTTCTAAGAATAATTATATTCCATGGAATAGTAAAAAAATGCTTAGACGTATAAGCTTGACAGCTTAACTTGGAAAAGCTTGATAATTCAAACTTTTCCACAAATAAGCTTGGCTTGGAGAATACTTAAGCTTGACTTGTTTTTTTTTGTAGGCTTGACTTGATTTTATGTCAAGCTTTAAAAATTCAAGCTAAGCCCGTGATCCCTATCGTCTATCCCGTTTTGAACTACTCTGTGGGAGATCGGAACATTTTGCAGTAAATCCCTCACGAATCATTTCCTGGAGCGCTGATTTGACTATTGAAACGTTAATAACATCATCACACTGTAACCAATGGAAGTCAAAATTGTTACACGTATGCCTTTAGTTTACCCAGTAATTCCTTATCAAATTTTGGTCGAGTCTTTGTTCGCAATGTTGGAAATTTGTGTAGTTGTAGGTCTCGTTCCTTTGGCAAAAGTGCCAAACATATTGGCTCGATGCACAAAATTTTAAAGTTTTACTACATTAGTCACAGTTTACTTTCAGACACTTCCAAAATATTGGAGCAAACAACCAAATGGATTGTGGCGATGAGAAATAAATAAATTTGACATAAAGCAGTGTACATTCGTCTGTAAGCCCATTAGGACCCATTTCTGTGATTCTGAACTAATTTTCGGGGAATTCTTTATTTGTATGACAAATTAAGTATTCTTACCGATGCGCTTAGTCTGTATATGCCATGTGCACAAAAAAATCACAACAAGAATTTATTAACCAAACGCGTTTCGACAGAAAAGCTGTCATCACCAGTTCGAAAAATGCCCAAAGAGGGAGTAGGTATGACTAAACACTATGTTCGTGTTCCGTCTATTATTATCTTAAGGATACACGTTAGGTACTGAATTTTGTGAGTGGATCTCGAGGAGGAAGGTGACAAAGTTTGCCTGGTGAGATCGAGGATCGAACCCGAACCATCGATCTTCGATATATGCCAACCTAGAGAGCATTTGAATTTTGTGTTGGTATTAAGGAAATCATTATTAGCTGAAACTACGTACTTCGGTAAAACAAATTAAACGTTCAGTACTGCTGATATCAGAATTATATTTTTTTGTATAAAGCGTATTATTGTTTTAGAATTAATATATTATCTAAATCTAATTGGACTTCAACTAAAACGATTCGTTTTTGTGTTTGATTTTCTCCATAATATGATATACCTTTAACTTCTCATATTACATTGTTACCGCAATGATTACAACAGAATTATTATAAGAGAAAATATACCTACTCTGTTTTAGTTCAAGTTATTATATTTAGTATATATGTGTATAATGTAATCTGTGGATCACACGTAGGTTAATTGATTCTACACGTGTGTAAATTGGGGTTTCACGTTATTAATGATTGTGTTTCCGAACAATTATGCTTAGGTACACGAATTGCATTTGAATGTTTAAATAACTGTTTGTTGAGTACCACAAAGACATTTCAGTACCTATACGTTTCTTGAAACTTTAATGAAACTGTTCAAGGTAAAAAAAAATGAAATTCTTTATAGTGTATTCAAAAGACATTGATTTGTAAACTTTATATAAAAATTACCACTCTATTTCCTACACATAAGAGAAAATCGGTTTACGATTTCCAAAATTTCGATTGTTGGTGATGGACTGAACATTTGGTTATCTATAAGAGCTTTAATATAGCGTGTAGAGATTATTAAGAAGCTTTATTTACGGGGTGTTTGATAAACTACATTGATTTCTTCAAAGGGGAGGAATTCAAATGAAAAACCTACCTTTAAAAATACGAAATGCCAATAGGATATTAATTTCGGTTTTGTTTATTCATGTTTGGAATATGATTAAACAGAGATCTGGCTACAGTTTTGAACGGAATTTCGTGTGTTTATTTGCTAAAAATGTTCGAAAAGACTACTTTTATAAAAAACGTGGGCTTAGAAGTGATAATCTTTCTTTCGGAAGACCTTCAACCGACGATGTCATCGAAAATGTGAAAGAAATTGGGCTAAATAACTTTTCATGAGAACGAGTCGACAGATATCAAAATGAAAAAACCACGTCAAAGTCGGTCAAAATCAGAGCAATGTTCATTTTTTTCCTCGATATTCTTCGATTGAAGAGTTTGTGTGAGAAAATTGTCAATAACCTGAAGCAACAATTCTAGTGGCCAAAAATGCGACAAATATCATCGGTCTACCATCTAGATTTGTCCCTTGGTACACTGATTTGATCTTTTCGCCGATGTTAATACTGTGAGTATCAGTATCAAAGGTTATTGTATTGTGGAGGTATGGATGACATTTAATCCATTTATTAGGAAAGTGTTCATTTAACTCATCTACCGCGTCTTGTAAATAATGCGGTCCCGCCCCATCATGTTTATACATCATGGCAAATGTTTTCGAGCAAAACAGGAAGATAATTTGATAGAAAATCTAAATACATGAGACCGTTTAAATTACCTTAAAATAATACGATCCAATCACATGATTTCCAATTGTACCTCCCCAGACATTTATACCCCATCTCACTTGGCTGTGTGTTTCTCTGATGATATTCAGATTTTCAGTGGCATCATAGTAGAAATTATGCCAGTAGCACGTTTGCCTATTACTGGGGATTTATAAATAACATTTACAGTTTCAGTAAATCTCGCAAGTGCATTTTCAAAACTTTCATGCTTCGGGGTACGTCTGTCGGGATATCGTTGCTTACAAAGTATTTTTGCCAATAAACAATTTCTGTCACCTTCCCCCAAAACAAAAATCATATCAATTAATTCATTTTTACATGAGGAATAAAAATCTGCAACTACATCTGAAATATCCCCACAATTTCCCATTTGCAGCAACTTTTCCTATTCCAAGAGGTGGATTTTCCAACGTTGTTGGGTATCTATACCGGTGCCATAAATTTATTATTGTGAGCAATTGGACGAACTTTTTGCACACTGATGCGTCTAAACATGAGGAATAAAAATCTGCAACTACATCTGAAATACCTCCACAATTGCCCATTTGCAGCAACTTTTCCTATTCCAAGAAGTGGATTTTCCAACGTTGTTGGGTATCTATACCGGTGCCATAAATCTATTATTTGCACACTGATGCGTCTAAACATGAGGAATAAAAATCTACAACTACATCTGAAATACCTCCACAATTGTCCATTTGCAGCAACTTTTCCTATTCCAAGAAGTGGATTTTCCAAAGTTGTTGGGTGTCTATATCGGTGCCCTAAACCTATTATTTGGAGGAATTGGACGAACTTTTTGCACACTGATGCGTCTAAACATGAGGAATAAAAATCTGCAACTACATCTGAAATACCTCCACAATTGCCCATTTGCAGCAACTTTTCCTATTCCAAGAAGTGGATTTTCCAACGTTGTTGGGTATCTATACCGGTGCCATAAATCTATTATTTGGAGCAATTGGACGAACTTTTTGCACACTGATGCGTCTAAACATGAGGAATAAAAATCTACAACTACATCTGAAATACCTCCACAATTGCCCATTTTCAGCAACTTTTCCTATTCCAAGAGGTCGATTTTCCAACGTTGTTGGGTATCTATACCGGTGCCATAAATCTATTATTTGGAGAAATTGTACGAACTTTTTGCACACTGATGCGTCTAAACATGAGGAATAAAAATCTGCAACTACATCTGAAATACCTCCACAATTGCCCATTTGCAGCAACTTTTCCTATTCCAAGAAGTGGATTTTCCAACGTTGTTGGGTATCTTTACCGGTGCCATAAATCTATTATTTGGAGCAATTGGACGAACTTTTTGCACACTGATGCGTCTAAACATGAGGAATAAAAATCTACAACTACATCTGAAATACCTCCACAATTGCCCATTTTCAGCAACTTTTCCTATTCCAAGAGGTGGATTTTCCAACGTTGTTGGGTATCTATACCGGTGCCATAAATCTATTATTTGGAGAAATTGTACGAACTTTTTGCACACTGATGCGTCTAAACATGAGGAATAAAAATCTGCAACTACATCTGAAATACCTCCACAATTGCCCATTTGCAGCAACTTTTCCTATTCCAAGAAGTGGATTTTCCAAAGTTGTTGGGTGTCTATACCGGTGCCATAAAACTATTATTTGGAGGAATTGGACGAACTTTTTGCACACTGATGCGTCTAAATATGAGGAATAAAATCTGCAACTACATCTGAAATATCTCCATAATTTTCCCTTTTGCAGCAACTTTCCCTATTCCAAGAAGTGGATTTTCCAACGTTGTTGGATATCTATACCGGTGCCATAAATCTATTATTTGTCGCAATTGGACGAACTTTTTGCACACTGATGCGTCTAAACATGAGGAATAAAAATGTGCATCTACATCTGAAATATCTCCACAATTGCCCATTTGCAGCAACTTTTCCTATTCCAAGAGGTGGATTTTCCAACGTTGTTGGGTATCTATACCGGTGCCATAAATCTATTATTTGGAGAAATTGGACGAACTTTTTGCACACTGATGCGTCTAAACATGAGGAATAAAAATCTGCAACTACATCTGAAATACCTCCACAATTGCCCATTTGCAGCAACTTTTCCTATTCCAAGAAGTGGATTTTCCAACGTTGTTGGGTATCTATACCGGTGCCATAAATCTATTATTTGGAGCAATTGGACGAACTTTTTGCACACTGATGCGTCTAAACATGAGGAATAAAAATCTATAACTACATCTGAAATACCTCCACAATTGCCCATTTGCAGCAACTTTTCCTATTCCAAGAAGTGGATTCTCCAACGTTGTTGGGTGTCTATACCTGTGCCATAAATCTATTATTTGGAGCAATTGGACGAACTTTTTGCACACTGAAATTCATTGCGATAAGAATACCTTCAGCTACAGATAAATCTCAAATTGACAACGTCAAACAATAACTGTTTTGACAAATTATTAAGACTCAGGGGCTTGATTGAATGTTGACTTTTGATTAAAACTATGTAGAAGTAATTAAACGTTCTGTAAAAATTGTTTTTTTTTTAATTTACCAGTAAACGACGAAAGATAGGTATAGCGAAGTTAATAGGAAAGTTGAAGAGGAGGTAATTGGTCTTCCATTGGTGCAACAAATATACAGTGTGTTCTATTTGAAAAAACCGGGAAAAATTCGTTGGAGAAATAGAGTTTAAAATTATTTTTTGACCACCCTATACAATATAAAAATTCAAAACTTAGTAAAAAAATGTGTCCTTTAATAATAATAATAATAATAATATTTATTTGATCGTTAGACCACAAAAGTGGTATAGATCTAGTCATAAATATTTTTTTTTTATTTTTAGCTTTTATTTTAGCTTTGCACATTTGTAAATTTCAAAATTCCACCATTAAATCTAAGACGGTGGCGAATTCTTAAAGAGGAGTACAATTTTTCCATATTTGCCACAAAAAATAGTTTTTCTCAGGAACGAGTGGAGGAGTAAAAAAAATATTTAAGGGCAATATAACAGTGACTACAGAGGTGCTTAAAATGTAAAGAAAGTTAGGTCATTTCATTTGAAAAAAGTAAGTCGTTTATCAACCTTAGTGTTGGATCATCATATGAAAATAATTTTAAAATATTTCCTATTGACCACCACTAATAGATACCTTTCAAATAAATCTGTAAGTATTATACAATAAGAGTTATATAACAACGACAGAGGTTTGCTCCACTCTGTATATATAAACAAAAAAGGGCAGCAGGTGAAAGACGTTATTTTAACGATGATCTATCCAAAAAGGACAAAAAAATACAGGCACTGATAGTAAAAAGGGCAAAGGAAGAGAAAAAAAATGGGATTCCGAAAAATCCATATAAAAGAAGTCTGGGAAGAAAACTATAAACGGAGGTATATGGTAGACGCTTGAAGATGTATATGGCAACTAAAATGATAGCGAGTAGGTTAAGAAGAGTAGACACGTGGAATCTAAGAGGAACGTATGAGAAAGGTGCAATTGATCGATCAAATAAAGAGATATAGAGTGGATATACTTGCAATCCAACAAACAAAACAGGAAATTTTTGTAACAGAGTGACAAGGGTAGGTATATCTTTGTACAGCAGTGAAGACACTAAATTTTAGAGTGGGACTTGTGATATTGACAAAAGGACTTATGCAATAAATAACGAATCATAATAATTGTGATATTTTCGTAAAAATAAGAAACAGAAGTGGAATTGACTTTCTTTCTGTGGAATACGATTCATATGATTGGTTCATCAGCATGTTTCGATATAATTATATAGTATGTTTTGATACATCCCCGTATTTCCTTCCTCATAATTCCCAATATTTCCCATATATTGGTTTACCCCTTGGGATGCAAAAAATCTCCCTGTGGCCGCCCCCATATTCGAATGTTGATTAGGGGTTGAATTCTTACGGATTCAATTTCCTGAGTTTTATGTACTTTTTTGTTGGTAGTATAGCATTTCTTTAGCATTCTTTGTAGAAGATTTCGCTGGTTTTAAGGAGTCCATTGTGAGTGATTTGTAACGTACATTTATATACTTTTTTAAAACCGTGCGTAGCGGAGGGCGCGGTCAACTTCACGAACCTGAGATGTATGACAGAATTTCAAAATTTAACCCAGTATAGGTATAGCAATTGTACTTAATTTAATTTAATATATCGATTTGGCTAACTATTTTAAATGAAAATGTGTTTACCTTTAATCAATGTATAGTGCAGTAGATCATTAAAACCACTAACTACCACACGGCTGTGTTCATAAAACAGGACATGTTAACATTCGAAAAGCATAAATATAAGCGTCGAATCATGTAGATTTCAATTACTCACAACCTTCTATCTGAATTATTGTATAATATTTAGATTTAGAATTTGTACTAATAAGTAAAAAGTTATTGTGCTTTTTACTAATTGGTGTGCGAACATTTGTGCTGCTAAAAGAAGTTACATTTTTTTCTACAGTGCTATTTTTGTACTTTTAAGCTTATGAACGTAATCAATAAAAATAATAATAGAGAAGAAATGGGCAATAATAGGAAAGATTGTATATTTTTCGTAAGGATTACTATTTCGGGAATTTGATTTTGATCCGAATGCCGATTGTAGATTGCACAAAATTCCCATTCATCCTGCGCGGGTATTTTATTTGTAGAGCTTCCCATAGATGGATATTTCAATACAACATTTTGTGCCTTGATATGTATGGTAATTAAGGGAGGAAGACTCCATCTAATGGAAGGTTACCATTATAGTTTTTTAATTTCCCTACGTGAATTATTCCTATTTTGTCTTGAATATGAGGGGGACATCTTTGGAGTTCTTCTGAGAAGGCACGTGATCGTTTCATTTGATTTAGAGTCAACACTTCTTTGCTTGAATTTTTCACCAAGAGTATTCGTCCATTTCTCCAGTAGGAGAAACTCTTTTGGTTATCCTTACAGTCACCATGGTGGAGAATTCATCGAAGATGGACGAATGTTCGACAATCCCTTCTCTGAAATGACTTTTAGTCCATATGTCCCGCTCGGTGCTTGTTCCTTAATTCCTAGGTTTGCGCAGTTGCTTCAAGATTGTTTTTGTAATACCGGGCTATACCCTGCACTTGGGTTACGGTCTTATGCCACCACACCATAATGAATGGTTTAGTCATCATATACAGGGTGTCCATTTAGTAGCCCGTTCTTCAAGTACGGCTTTATTGTTAAATTTATTAAAAAATAAATATACGGGATGGCAATTGGGTTGGATAAAGCACATTTGCAAATTATTTAGACACATACAGGGTGTCTCCAAAAAGTATGGTACATAAAACGTATATTTTTTTAAATGGAATGACCCACTTTTTTTAAGCCCAAATGTAAGGGCCTTGGGTGAACTTTTCAGTCGTACATTATTTTTGTATTAATACACGGCGTTGCCAAGTTATTAATTAATTCATATTTTTTTGCTAAAAATCAACCCTTCCATTATACGCTTGTATTTTTTTAACGTCTTGTTTTTGTTTTTACGTAAGTTCGGTGGTGGACTTGGGTTCAATCAGAGTATTAAACCGTGACGAAATATTAAATTATTTCATACAGGATGTTCACTTTTTTTTGCTCCAAACATCGACATTTTCAAACTAATTTTTCTTAATTTTTTTAAATGGCACATCCTATTTATTATTGCATATTTGGAATCCCCGGTCAATTTTAGTGCAACTTTATTAAGCTTACCCTATACCTAAGTGCGATAGTTTTTTCGTAAATTGAGATTTTCTATTAGTAGATAGTGGCGCGATGGTTAAGGCGCGTGGACGAGGCAACGCATAGGCTGCACACTCGAATCGAGGATGCGATGAAATAAGGTTCTATTTATTTTTTTAAATATGTGCTGTTTACGGACGAATGCACGTTCCATAGAAATGGTTTTGTAAACAGATACAACTTTCACTTTTATGACACGCAAAACTCGCACATTATCCGCGTCAACCATTTCCAACATAACTGGAGTCTCAACGTTTGGAGAGGAATCGTACATAACTATGAACTTGGTCCTTATTTTTTTGAAAATCCACTAGCAGGACAAATCTTTTTAAATTTCTTGACACAAGACTTTCAAAATTTAACTCAGCATCTTCCTAACTACATTACGGAGATAATGTGGTTGCAGCTGGACAGAACTCCGACTCACTTTTCCATACAAGTCAGACAACAAATTAGTGAATACGTTTATCGTAATGGTGCCACTACTAGATAGAACATGATGGAGAGGATTCAACAGTCCTTTCCTCGCATTACTCCAGCTATGTTGAATGAAGTGATTAAATCTTTCACCAAAAGAGTAGACTCGTGCTTAGTACAAGACGGCAAACATTTTGAACGGTATCCTCGATTCGAGTGTGCGGCCTATGCGTTGCCTCGTCCACGCGCCACTATCTACTGCCGTAAGGAATAGAAAATCTCAATTTACGAAAAAACTATCGCACTTAGGTATAGGGTAAGCTTAATAAAGTTGCACTAAAATTTACCGGGGATTCCAAATATGCAATAATAAATAGGGTGTGCTATTTAAAAAAATGAAGAAAAATTAGTTTGAAAATGTCGATGATTGGAGCAAAAAAAAGGGAACATCCTGTATGAAATAATTTAATATTTCGTCACGGTTGAATACTCTGATTCAACCAAAGTCCACCACCGAACTTACGTAAAAACAAAAACAAGACGTTAAAAAAATACAAGCGTATAATGGAAGGGTTGATTTTTAGCAAAAAAATATGAATTAATTAATAACTTGGCAACGCCGTGTATTAACACAAAAATAATGTACGACTGAAAAGTTCACCCAAGGCCCCTACAATTGGGCTTAAAAAAAGTGGGTCATTCCATTTAAAAAAATATACATTGTATGTACCATACTTTTTGGAGACACCCTGTATGTGTCTAAATAATTTGCAAATGTGCTTCATCCAACCCAATTGCCATCCCGTATATTTATTTTTTAATAAATTTAACAATAAAGCCGTACTTGAAGAACGGGCTACTAAATGGACACCCTGTATATGCACACAATTGTCTTTGGAGGTAGGCCCCACTCGCTTTCAAACGACTTAATTCGTTATTTGAAGGTCCGTCCTTGGTGTAATGTAATACCTAACTATTTTACTTATTCCACTACCTTTTGTTGGCGCCGTACGTCGTGAGACATCCAGCAAAGAAAAAGGGGTTTCTCTTTGTCGGTTTAACGGATAATCTCTCCTCTCTGTTGTAGCATGTTTCACTAGATTTAAGCTTCTTGGATTACATTTGATACGGTTTCTTCAAATTTACCACGTACCACAACCATTATGTCATTCCCATGGGTAACTGTGATGTAGATAGATCTATTTATTTGTCTTAATTACATAACAAACGATTCTGATTTTACTAAAAAAACAAAAAACAAAACTAGGTACATTTACAAAAATAAAATAAAAATACACACTTCCTACACTTGTCCCCTTCTCTCTACCCTTTCCCTACTCTCCAGCACCCCCTTCATCCGATCCACTCCTTCCCCCGTCCCTCCCAAAATCACCTTCCTTTCTTTCTCCTCTTCCTTTAGTTCCTCACACTCCCTCATCATATGCCATATATTTTCCCTCCCTTCCCCACACATTCTACACATTCGTTTTTTATCCTTCCACCAGTATCTGTTTTCGTTTTCCTCGTTCCCGCACCTGAACCTTGCCACCATTCTTTTCTCCTTTAACCCCATGTCACTCACTATATAGTCGGCCTTGCCTTCCACCATTATCTCCATATATCTCTCATTATATCTTCCCTCTGCTATCCTCTCTCTCCTTTCCTGACCCTGGACATCTTTATCTCTTGTTACTAATTCGCCTACCATATCCCTTCCTTCCTCTCTTCTCCTTTCTATCTCCTCCTTCGCATATCCCACTCTCTCATAAAACAACCTCCTCTCCTCTTGGCCACATCTTATCCGTTCTTTTCTGATTTCTCTCATACATTCATTTACCCCAATAATTTCACCCCTTTTCTTGATCTCCTCCTCATATTTCACTGCTCTCTTTCCTGCTTGTATCCTTATTTTTTCCGCTTTCGTTTCCTCCTCCACGATATACCCTGGCGTCTCTCTATCCAACCCCAACGTTCATCTCCAGTACTTTTCCTGTATTTTTCCCATTTTCTCCCACTCCTTCCATCGCCATATCTCCGCTCCGTACCCCATCACACTCTTTACCAACTTGTCAAAAATCCGTCTTCTCTTCTCCATATCCTTCCCAAACACTCTTTCTCCCACTCCCCACACTTTCCCCACTAGTCTATTTCCCTTATTTGCCAGTTCCCTGATGTGCGCCACATCCTTGCTATCGTACCGCAAAACATACCCTAGATATTTCCACTCATCCACACTTTCTACCACATCTTCCCCCCACCACCACTTTTTCTTTACACTCCTTCCTCTTCTCTTTTGAAATACCATCACCTTGGTCTTCTTCACATTCTCGCTCAAACCCTTCCTCTCTAAATATCCCTTCATCACTCCAATTAATCCCCTCATCTCTTCCTCACTATCCGCCATCACTACCACGTCATCCGCATATGTCAACACCCACACTTTTATCCTCCCTGTCACCACCCCTCCCCTTTGATATCACCGCAACTCCTCCTCTAAATCACCAATGTATAGCGAGAAAAGGGTAACTGTGATGTATCCTGCCCCTCTTAGTTGCCTCAACAGTCCGTTCATAAATAACAATGTGGCGGTAATAGAATTTCCCCTCTTCGTACATCCTCGCACAGCTCGGTGACATTATTGTTTGAGTGCGGGCATGATACACATAACCTGTGATTAGAACCCAGGATCTCCACCCCTTGTATATTTCTAAATCTCTGTACGTATTTATTTATTTTGGACACTTGTCATAAGCAAAATTTTTCTGTGTATAAACAATTACAATTAATTGACATCAGTCATTATACTTGTTAGCATAATGACGTTAACGTAACAAATGCCGATTAAAAAATGTATCTATAATGAAACACTTTTTGTCATAGTGATATTATTACCTTTTATTGCAATATTTGGATGTTTCAAAAGCAAAGAAACCATTAAGAAGTGTGTCCTTTATTAAATATTTGTGGTTTTTATACGTTTCTGGCTGTTATATCTTATTAGCTTCCATATTACTTTCCAAATGGAGATAAGAAATTAATATATGGACTTGTGTGCGGGCGAGAATTGCGTCACGTACTTATTTCTTCGACATATTTCTTCACAAAACTCTATTAGAACTTCTTTCAAATTTAAATTAGGTTTCTGTTGCCGAAAAAGATAGCGAAACCATTTATAGAAGTTACATGGTAGGTATCTGTGACCAATTGTACGCGAGATATTCGCCAAACGTTTGTTTAACTAACATATTGATTTATGTAAAAAAGTAAACGTTAGCGGCGGTATAACGTTCGTCAGTTTGTTTAAGACAAGCGGGAGATTATTGTTCCGAGCCAATTAAAATTGTTAGACGCATAAGTGAAGCGAGCACCATTACGGAGTAAGTCAGTTAGACCGGCGGCTCAGGAATTCCAATTAGGAATTTGTCACTTCTTGGGCTACATTAAAGTAGCGGAGATCAGTCCTGAAGGCGTGTTGGCTTTCTACACACAATCATACTTAACGATTGCGTGTGAAACACGCAGAAACTACGCACTGGTACAAAATTCCCCAATCATTTATTGCTACTTACACCACCTCGACGAGATTTCATTGAATGATTGCAAAGATTAATAACACAAGTATTTCCTACATTTCAGCAGTAACATTCTGAACTCGATTCAATTCTCAATTCATTTACTCTTAGAAAGGCGTCTTGTGTGTGACGACAAACAGGATAAGGGTAGGTATTTTTTAGTTTCGTCGATCCAATAATACAAGAAAACAGATATACACTGTGTCCAAGATAAGGAGGGCCACTATGGGGATTTCGGAAACGGTAAGAGATAGAGTTTCGGTTAAATGGGAGAAAAGTTGGGCAATTTTGAGTTTAGTACAATGAAATTTTTAAACTTACGAAATTCCGAACCGTTCCGAAGTTATGCGACAAAAAGCGAATTTTCAGGATTTCGTTTTTGACAAATTGTTACTTTGTCGTTGATGTTAACTAAAAAGTAAAAGAACCTTCTACAGGTACTTTTTAACGTTCTTTAACATGGCATACAGCAAATTGGAATCCGACGTTTCGTTTTCGAGTAACCATCATCAACTTTATTTTTTTAAATACGGTCCTGATTTTTTTATGCATAATATTAGAAGAGCTTTTTATTCTGCATTCAAGCATGTATCACACTTTATGGTTTAATTGCGATTTTATACTTATTTTACTATTGTACTTAAATTTACTAGATTCTACTTTGGAAGATGCTCTTGATATTTTACCCTAAGCCGTAGTACGCAATCGTTGGTTCAGCAGCATGGTGCACTTGCGCACAATTCACGGGTGGTTAAGGATTACCTTTCAAATAGGTTTGCCGAAAGAGTTTTAAGCACCAATTCTGAAACGCCCTGGCCAACTCGTTCTTTCGAAATAACCCCGCTGGATTTTTTTCTTTGGGGGTACGTAAGAAATTATGTTTACAAAGATACCTTTGGAATAGAAGAAAAACTCCGAAAGCTTGTACTTAACCGATTCCAAACTGTAACACCTACAATGTTAAACAATGCTTTGGAATCTACAGTTAGAAGATGCTATTGACGATTGGAGAACTAAGGAGGCCTTTGCGAGCATTTATTATAATTTTTTTCTAATTATTGGTATGTGTCATGTTTAAATTTTATATTATTATTTATTATTATTATTAAAATTGAAAATTCTGTGTCATTTCATTAATTTGATGAGGAAAGCACAGTTAGCAAAAGTCCATTTATAAATAAAATTCAGTTTGAATGTTATTGAGGGAGGATACAGGTTCGTACTTAGGATTTTTTCCGCTAATCGTAAAGTAAGTATAAAATCGCAATAAAACCATAAAGTGTGATACATGCTTGAATGCAGAATAAAAAGCTCTTCTAATATTATGCATAAAAAAATCAGGACCGTATTTAAAAAAATAAAGTTGATGATGGTTACTCGAAAACGAAACGTCGGATTCCAATTTGCTGTATGCCATGTTAAAGAACGTTAAAAAGTACCTGTAGAAGGTCCTTTTACTTTTCAGTTAACATCAACGACAAAGTAACAATTTGTCAAAAACGAAATCCTGAAAATTCGCTTTTTGTCGCATAACTTCGGAACGGTTCGGAATTTCGTAAGTTTAAAAATTTCATTGTACTAAACTCAAAATTGCCCAACTTTTCTCCCATTTAACCGAAACTCTATCTCTTACCGTTTCCGAAATCCCCATAGTGGCCCTCCTTATCTTGGACACAGTGTATAGGTACTAATTGTGCGGTTATTGTTCGTTTACTTACTTTTATTAATTACGTCCTTCCATTTTCAACAACCGCATAGTAAAGTTTACCGAGTACTTCGTCGTTTTTGTGATGGGTCGGAAAATTGATGATTTCGAATAGGGACGATGCGCTCTGTTGTTTGAGGGAGTGTAATCATGAAGTGTTTAACACAAACAGGAAGTTCTTCAAGGTTTGGGCGTGTGGCGGATGCGCGAAGCTGGTAACGCGGAGAGACTTCTCAACGATCCAAGAATGAAAGGATTCGAGATAATGGCCGGTGTCTGGCATCGACAACCGGGACGCCTTACCGTTTCTTGTTTCCATCAATCAACACCTTTATTAGTGTAATTGTTCTGTATTATTCATTATTTGAATTCTTAACATTAACAAACACAAGTTCTCTAAGAGTGACAATTATTAATTCACAGATATCACATTTCAGTTTCAGTTGGAATTGACCGCAACTGGCATTGTCGGACAAGCACTCAAATCATAATTATCACATGTCGTGTACTATGCAAATGTGTGGTTAGAGAATGGCCCGAAACTGTAACAGTTACCCGCCCTCGAGGTTAGGGCACAAACACTCGCGATAGCTTTAATCATCTTATGTGCGATGGTCTGTCTGCCATGTATTAATTAGAGTGATGTACGCGGCGGCCTCCTCTACGAACAGAAATCTATGTTTCAAACGAACCCACTTGATTGATATTGAGCGTTCCGACTGCTTTCGGCCTCCAAACACATACACACACGCACTTGCATAGATTAGTGCCAGATATCCGCAAGGGTTCTGGTACTGCTCTTGGGTAATGATATTAAGTCTCCTGTTCAGGAACGTTAATCGTTAGTTACATGTGCATAGATAACACAAAAGTGTCACGAATAGACCTTTACTTATAAATTTGTGTGTAATTCTATACAGAATAAGTGCCTGAAAACTTATACGCTACATTATAAAGAAATTTGTGCAGATGTGTTCTTATGGATACGACTCAAATATCTAATATAAGTATAATTTTTTCCGCAAAAGTACGATATGACAGACTTTATGAACAAAAAAATTGGTATTGATTTCAGACTTTAGTTAAGGGGATGTGGAAATAAATTTTCAGTAGTACTTGTTTTCAGCTGACTAACAAAACAATAAATTCAATTCTCAACAAATACTATTAAACGAACACAATATAATTAAAAATGTTCATGAGTTAATGCTTATCAATCTTTCAATCAGTTAAGGTGACTTGTACCGTAGGTATAAGAATCGGTTAACTGCTATGCTACCAATTAATTATTTGGAAGTTTCCTCTTTCTAGTTTTACAGATTGTTATTGTGACGCTAGAAACCAAAGCACGCTTGCCAAATTGATCAGAATTCTTTCAAATATTAGTGGATATAACAAACTTCTGTCTGTTTTACACCCAATCATCATATAAGAAGTTTGTGCCAAGTAAAGCACTACCACAGAAGACATAATGCAGAAGCGACACTCGTTTGATGTTCGTTTGACAAATCCTGGTGACCTTCGCCATTTTGTTGTTAGTACTTTACGTGAGAAATTTAAAAACACTTTAGTTTTCAGCATTAATCTACTTCTCTGGATGGCAACGATATTTTCCAAATGTTAACTTAATTTTTAATAGTTTACATTTGCGAAATATCGTTGCCATCCAAACAAGTAGATTAATGCTGAAAACTAAAGTGTTTTTAAATTTCCCACGTAAAGTACTAACAACAAAATGGCGAAGGTCACCAAGATTTGTCAAACGAACATCAAACGAGTGTCGCTTCTGTATTATGTTTTCTGTGGCACTACCGTCGAGACTGATGCAGATTGTTTGTGCTTTGTTAGTAACATGAATCAGCATGATTCCGAAAAGCACTAACAAATTTGAAACAAGTGTGTGTTAATTAGCGTTCTTTCAATACGCGGAGGGAGCGTCCGCGATGAAAAGCGTAGCGTCCGAGTGCTACTACTGATGAGTTGCTGCATGCAACAGAATCAACATAACTGAATGACATTAGTGCACAATTTTCATAGATTTGGCACACCACACAGTGGCGTAACTACATCCGTTAGCGCCGGGAGACAACAGTTTGATAAGCGCCTATTTGAACATCAAAAATTCAAAAAGAGTACATTACAATGATCATAGCCAGGTTTTAATAGTTATTTATGCATTAAGGGCGTAAAGAAGCTTTTATGGCCCGAAGTCTTATTATAAGCCCGAGCGGATTGCGAGGGCTAGGAAAAAGTTGTAGGACCATAAAAGCAAGTCACGCCAGAAATAGATAGGTACACTATTTTATGCACAGATTAGTATTTATCTAAAATAACACAGGCCGACATGATTTTTGGTGTTTTGAATTTGATAAGTGTCCTTAGCTAATACGGGTACGTTGATTCTGAATGTGAATTTGGTTTTAGCTCATCACGTCAAGATTTTTACAAAATTAAAAAAACCTTGTGAGATATTTTGTACTAGAGAAAAGAAGTACCTTTATGATATTTCCTAAATTCCACTAAAATATCGATAGAAAATATTTAATTATAATATTATGTTTATTTCATTTCAATGACAACACTGTTTCATTTTCGCATCTGTCAAGGTCAACTTGATGGCATCGGCAGTTGTTTACGAAATAGTTAGTTAGCGTCAGTTGTTTGTCGCATCGAGTTGTGTTTTATTTTCTGAGTGTTTAGTGCGTCATAATGTCATCAAGAAAGTGCAAAAACTGTCCTGATATATTCTGTTACGTGTGTGGTGATTTAACGATAACAAAACATCAGCGAAACATAACAGAATTTATCAAGAAAGCTTATCACGCTTACTTCGGTGTAAAGCTTGGTGATCAGGACAAACCTTGGGCTCCACATAAAGTGTGCTTTCAGTGTGTCGAGCTACTGAGAAAATGGACAAAATTTACACGTAGCTCTTTACCTTTTGGCATTCCTATATGGTATGGAGGGAACAAAAAAAACCATGGAGACGACTGTTACTTTTGCTCCTGCGATGTCAAGGGTTTCAATTCGAAAAATAAACATTCTATTCAGTATCCTGATTTACCGTCTGCTAAACGACCTGTACCTCATGGACCAGGAATTCCCATTCCTCCACCTTTTTTTCACACCATCCAACAGCAATCATAAGATGAAAGTTCAAACAAAAATACGATGAAGGCGAATTCAATCCTGATATTTTATCCAAGCTGAACTAAATGACTTAGTGAAGTATGCTGCACAAATCATACGATCACGACTGAAAGACAAAAATCTGTTGGATCCAGGAACCACATTTACGTGGTATAGGCATCGTGAAAAAGAGTTCGCGGAATATTTCCCTCAAGTGGGTTCACTGGTGTATTGTAATAATATTTCTGTAGTAGTCATGAAACTGGGAGCTGACAATTACGGTTCCACATCATGGAGGTTATTTATTGATTCTTCTAAGAGAAGTCGAAGGGTGTCTTGTTGCACAATGGTAATACTTATGCCTCGGTGCCTGTTGCTCACTCCGTGCATCTCAAAGAAACGTATGAGAATCTTGAGGTGTTGCTAAATACAATAATGTATAGCGAATATTGTTAGCAACTCTGTGGAGACCTCAAAATAATATCTATGCTTTTGGGTCAGCAGTCTGGATTCACAAAGTATCCATGTTTTTTGTGCGAGTGGGACAGTCGAGCATGAAATTTACATTACGTTAAGAAAGAATGGCCACTTAGAGAAAGACTTGCACCGGGACAAAAAAATGTGCTCCGTGATGCATTAGTTGACCCCCTTCACATAAGGTTAGGATTGATGAAGCAGTTTGTGAAAGCTTTAAATAAATAAGGTGACTGCTTTAAATACCTGTGCGACAAATTTCCTGCACTCTCTGAAGCTAAACTTAAAGAAGGAATTTTTGTAGGCCCTGAAATTCGAACCTTAAAATCGGACAGATTGCTCCAGAATACAATGACCCAGGATGAATCTGAAGCATGGAGTTCTTTCGTGGAAGTCATAGACGGTTCCTTGGAAACAACAAGTCTCCAAACTACAAAGAAATTGTAGCCAACATGGTCGAAAATTATGTACTTTGAGCATTGGTTGCTAATGGTAGTACCACAGTCACATCTTGCGAAAAAGTATGTTCCGTGAAAACAACTTTGATCTACCTCTTTAGTAGGGTAGCAAGTGAGTGGCTCTATCACACTTAAATCAGTATATCATTAGATGTTCTTAAGGGGGGACAATTATTATTATTATTTATTAGTACATATTACCTATTCATAGTGGAAATATCATAATAATTGACTGCATGTATTAGTAAATTGGCACCGATAAATATGATACTGCAGTTGTGTCACCTTCATAATTATGTTACTTAATTTTTGTATGGTAAAATGCATTTCATAGCTAAATGGTGGTTGGGAGGATTATATGAACTTTGCTTTGAGGTTCAGTTATCCGTCGCAAAGTGGCACTAGAATAATATGAATTATGGACGCCACGAACAAGATTGTGGACAATTAACAAATCTTTCGTCCTTTACGGAAGGGAAATTACCGAAACGTTCGAGGAAATTAATTATATAGAATGGAACAGTATTCACATATAATAAACACAGAATTTACATAACATACGCACGTTTGTATGCACGATTATATTTATTAAATGGAAAGGAAACAAAATTAATTCGCTGTAAATTAGTTATTTCCCAATATTTGTTATAAAACGAAGGCCAAAAGGCTTGAAATAAAAGGGATGTGTACATTTACGCTAATCTTATACCCTTTCAATTACATCCGATCAATTTAGTTTAGTTGGGAATCTTACAAATGGAGCATATCTGATGTATAACCATTAACCAAAATAAGTATTCCGGTAAGTTCAATGAAAAAAAGAATTCTACAAAACACGACAATTTCGGTGTATTTTTATTGAATTAAATTTGTACATTAGAAAAGTTATTAGGGGTGTTTTAGGATTTATAATTGAAATTAGCGAGGCATGCATTTCATACAAGGACTTTCAGGTTTACATTAACGTCTTTTTTATACATAAAAAACATAAGCATTTTGAGTTTGAGTGCCTGTAATGACTTATGCCCAAAACATGAAATTTAAAAAGCTTCGTCAAAAACCTTGCTTATATCATTAATTTAATGAAGTTTGTAAAGCGACTATTGCCGTTTTATTTTAAATTAAGTAAATGAGAAGAAGAAGAAATTGCATATGCAGGTAGTCATTACAAAAGTGCGACAGTAGTAAAAAGCGTAGCAGAAAGTCAAGTATAACTCACAATTCACACAAAGGTGTAATTCAGAGTTAACACAGAAGAACGGATCCATAAAACTCTTACACGACATATAATAGACATCACATAATCAAATTTATTATGTTTGAGAGGAAACAATGGATGTTGTCTTCGCCTACTTAATAATCTACAGGGACAAAAAGAAAATTAAGCCTGATGCCGTGATATACACCGTAAATACAAGAACTGTTGTGATATATGCCACCCTTGAAAAATGACCACCTTTCAATCTCGCTAACTTAATCATTTTTTGTAATGTGTATTTCTTAGTGGCAGGAAACAAAAACAAATAGTTTGAAGAAAGAATCGAAGAAATTTTATGAAGAGTAGGCCAGATTACAAAAAGTTTCAAGGGCTTTACCATGATGCAACACAATGAGACATCAAAGAAATCGTTGCTTGATACCCTCTTTAAGGTCACTATGAATTTCATGCACATCATTGGCATTTCCGTTATTAGGGATTCACTGGCTTGACTTGTCAAAATTGTCCAGGAAATGATTCGGCTTGAATTTTTAAAGCTTGACATAAAATCAAGTCAAGCCTACAAAAAAAAAAGTCAAGCTTAAGTATTATCCAAGCCAAGCTTATTTGTGGAAAAGTATGAGTTATCAAGCTTTTCGAAGTCAAGCTTTCAAGCTTTCTTCAAGCTTTCATGCTTATACTTTGAAGCATTTTTTTACTATTCCATGGATCATAATTCTTAGAAAATCCAGCTGATCATTTTGCATTCTACCATAAAATATATTCATTCAGTATAAAAGAAGTACCTACATGTAATTCAGGGTATATTGGAAATAGTCTGTGCTCTACTCAAATAAAATATACCATTAGTACCTAGGTAATAGGTATGTTGATTCGATTTACTAAGAAAAAAATATTTTACTTAAAATCATTGTAAAAAAAATTACCAGTAGATATACAGATATATATTTCTCAAAATCGCAATGGGCGCAACGGTACCTTGTACAAAATCTGTTGCATGTCACGCTGTAACACTAGTTTTTAATTGTAAAATGATACGGCTATCAGGTGATGTCCTGTAACGGTTTTTGATTTGTACGAAGTCAAAAATGATAAAAATTATAAATTAGAAAATGTGAATGCGTAGATGTTCTGGAAAATGTACGGTCTAAATAACGGTTCTTCGGAATTTTCATAAGTTAACAATCGCTTACTAAGGCACTCAACGGTGACAAAAACTAACCATAATCACTACCCAGCAGTTGAGTAATATGGAGACAGTCCGACAATGAGCTATACACGTATGACGTACTGCGCAATGTGTTCTAACCTCAGTATTCTTACGGAAGGATCAAGAAGAAGTTTGAAAAAACTTGGTAACGCTTGGGAAAGCTTGATAACCAAGCCAAGCTTTATTCGCAAACATCAAGTCAAACCAAGCTTTTCTTCTTAAAAAGCTTGCCTTTCAAGCCCAAGCCAAGGTATTATATTTCAAGTCAAGCTATTTGGCTTGGTGAATCCCTGTCTGTTATTATAGCAAATACAATATTGCGTAAATTAGTGAGGTTTTGGGTAGTGTTGATTCTACGTATCCTTTGCACCATATCGTGTTTCAAATTTTTGGAAATCAATGACATTGGTCCATTCCGTTTCAGGTTAATTTTAGATCGAACACTGTTAAAGTTTGTGCAATTTCTTGTTGTCCTGCCAATATATCTCGTTCGCTTATTTTTAATGGGATGAGTTTTTTACAAACGTTGAGTTATTTTTTTGTAAGGATCTGGCATGTCCAGCTAGATTTATTATAACCTCATTTGCTTTTTTGATTTCTTATATCAAGAAAGCGACAGTTTTGAGAACTTTAAGAAGCGCAATCTATTTTTTTGTAGTATCTAATAGCGTAATAGTTATTTGAGGCAATTAATAGTGCCACAGTTCCATTTAGTGGGCAAAGTTGTTTTTTTTATGGAAAGCGTAATTAGGCTGTGGCGAAAATAAAAAGATAGTTTAACGTGTGTTTTTCTTCAAGCGATAGAGAATTATTTTTCAGTTTTTATTCGAAATTAAATATAACACATTTGGCCGTGCCTTAAGATAATGGTACTATTGTTTTATGAAGTATAGAGTCGAAGAACGTATATTAGAAAAATAATAAAAATGGACGTAAGTATTTATATGTAGGTATTTTATGCGATTTTCACAAACTTTAGAAACTGTTTGAGGGTCACCAAACCAAATGAAGTTTATGATACTTTCATTTGCTTTGAAATAAGTTAGTTAGTCTGTTAATTATACTTATATTAAGCCATCTCGCACAAGTTGTCATAGTTGAGAAAGCATTACAATTAATTATCATGACATCCAAATACAAACATATTTATTAGACTAGAAACAAATTTGTTAAATTATGGAGTGCTTCGTTTTCCGTCACCGCCAAGTGCGAGTTACACGCCGTGATTCGTTTTTTGAATGTGAAAAAGGTGGAACCTGTGAACATTCATCGCCAGTTGTGTGAAATTTATGGAGAAAACTGTATGAGTGTCCAGCAAGTCCGTTTTTGGTACTAAGAGCCGAACAGATGTTGATGATGAGCAGCAAAGTGGGAGACTCTCCGATGACGTCGTCGCAAAAGTTGAGGAAACTTTGCATGAAAATCGAAGAATCACGATCCGGGATTTTGCTCTACGTATTCCACAAAATTGTGACTGAAAAATTGGGCTACAACAAGGTGTACGCCCGGTGGGGTGCCGTACATGCTTACAGCTGTTCCCGGGAGTTCATTCAAGAAAGCGCCAACAATACTGACGAATTCCTAGACTCAATTCTTACGGGCGATGAAACTTGGTGCTTTCACTTCACTCCGGAAACAAAAGAAAAATCACGACAATGGCGCCACACCTCTTCTCCCAGGCTGATAAAGTTTAAACAAACGCAATCCGCGGGAAAAGTTATGGCCACCGCTTTTTGGGACAGGAAGGGCGTCTTCCTAATCGACTTTATGCCTCCGGGGACCACTATGAACTCGGATCGATACTGTGAGTCCCTAAAAAAAATCCGAAGGGCTATCCAAAATCGCCGGAGGGGGAAAGTGTCTAGAGCTGTAAGGTTGCACCACGACAATTCAAAAAAGTTTACTTAACCATGTTAATTATGTTCAAATAAGCTTTTGTGTAGTGAATTTACTAAGTTTTTAAATTGTTTAACATTTGCAACATCATGGGCAACAACGGTGACACAAATTTCATAATCGAGGATTTTTTTCAATTGAATGTTTTTTTACAAACTCATAAGAACTTTACTATCAGGATTGTTCAATGCAAACACGTTTAGAAGCTGTAATACATTTTTAATTCTCTCTTCTTGTTGATAGTGTATCAAATCCTGTAATGATAAGGCGCAACGAAAATTCTTTTCTTCATCAGTAAGCTGTCTCTATTTGTACGTAAAGCAGTTTAGAGCTGTCAGATATTATCATGTTATTCAGCACACAGGACGGGCCAAATCTTGAGTATTGTCGAAATTTTCTGCACCATTTAACCACTGCTGTATGCGAATAACTGTAGTCACTATGAGTCTTTTATTCTCGTATAAACTTCCATTGGTGGATGACCCTGCCAAATACTGAACAGCACGCAGACTATTTTTGAACGGATTTTCGATCGTGAGTGCCATTTTATGTCTCAATAACATTGATTAAAGAAGAGTCAAATTCAAATAATTTTAACAAATGTATTATTAGTACTTAAACAAACAAGGCAGACAAATTAATTCCGTTGCCATGGCGACAAAGCTACAGAAATTCTGATCAAACGTATCTCTAATGAACAATTGTATATCCGTTCATTGATTTCGATAGTAATTGACAATTTATAATTAGAGTACTTCATTAATGAACCACCGTGTACCGTATGAGTGTATTTAAAGGCAGTAAATAAAAAAGTATGTAGTTGTGTATGACCTAAGTATTTAGTTGAACACGTTTTCCTTATAAAATTTCTCGATCAAGATAATAGTAGTGTAATTAGTGGGTTATTTCACATTAATTTGTTGATTTGTTTGATATAATGTATAGGACATCTAATAAAATTTCATTAGGCATTAATGTCTAGTAATAGCAATAGTGATGAAATTTATGCTATTAATAAAAACGCATGCAAATCTTACTTCATTATAATAGTAAACGAAAGTTAATTATTATAAATTGAATAATGAAAAATAAAATAATGCACAATAATCTTTAATTTAGATAGGGCGTAAAATGGTTACATAATTTAGATGAAAATGCTTTTAAACGTTAACAGAAATCGATTAAATGTAAAACTGCATTCCCTGGGTAAATAGTAGGAAATTTGCAACAAAAGACTAAATCGCAGGTAATCGGGTTGTAAAATCATAAACCAGACTTTAAAGGTGTCCATAGACTAATACTACATACATACTTGTTGAACGTGCTTCCGCCTTGACGTTCGAAAGTGTGTGGCCAAGAAATAGCAAACATGTGCGTCGTACAAGTTTTTCGAATTCATCGGAATTCATCATAGCACAAACTTATTTCCTAGGTATTAACGTTACAAACATAGCATTTTTGAGAATGGTCCTAAGCGCATTTATAGATAAGTTATCATGGAAAAACGGCTCAAATTTTGACACCGCACCGTGATAATTTTTGTGATGATGGTTAAGGCAACACAAATGTTCCATTGAGAAGATATTTCAATTATAAGCAATGTAGATGAACCAAAGCCCACTATTAATATTCAATTATTACAAATTACATTTAGGTAACCACAGTAACGATTCATCCTTATCTTGAAATAGGAACTGGTTTATTTGGCGATGAAAATTAATTTCATTTCTTTAAATACTTCGTTTCCAAATAAAATTCGTTGCAGTTAAGCCGAAAACGTGAAGAGCAATTTAAAGTCAATAGAAATTCCTCTTCTGCTACTAAAGGGTCTCGAGGTCCAACAAGTTGGGCTGAATGTCGTGAAGCACTCGTTTGATTTTGGTTTTTAAGTCGTCGCGGGTTTGTGGATTATTCGTATATACCAAAGACTTTACATTTTAGCTGTATAAACTTTTTTCCCAATTTACCGACATTTACAATGTACATCCTTAAGGGCTGCAGTATGAAAAAAAGTTATGTTTTTTCCCGACCTTCTGCAACAAATATTAACGGAGCTACAGTTTGGCCCTTTTCATGCAATGTGGCTGACTAACGAACTTAACCTTCATATTTCGACAATAAATGTATCCCGAAAATTTGAAGTCGATATCTTAATCCGTTCTCAAGTTATCGTGGTAACAACCACACATACACACAAACACCAAAATTTTTTTATGGAAAATGGATGCAAATGCTCTGAAACGTCGAGAAATGTGATTTTTTTTATGTTTGGAAATTTTTTCATCGTTGCAATAGCTTCCCGCGAGTCGGTGAAGCTAATTTATGTACTGGATAATTTTCTAAAGCATATATGGAAGATTCTATTGAACTTTATAAAAATTATCCTTGTTTATGGAAAACCAAAAGTAGTGATTACAAAGATCGAAATAAGAAAGATGCCGCTTATACAGCTTTATTAAGAAAGTTACAAGAAATTGAACCAAATGCAACAAGGAAAACTATAACAAGTAAAATAAACAGTATACGCGGTAGTTTCCCTCCATGTACGGAGAGCAACCTTTTGGACTTCTTGCCTCCGCCGGCGCCGCTTACGTGATTGCTCCAAAATGTCTCTGTGTCCAACTCCTTGTTATTTCACTTCTCGTTTATGTAATTGTAAATATACTCCCTCCCTCTCCGTACTTCTTAAATCACGGCAATTGTTTCATACAAAAGCATAGAAGGGCCACATACAATGTTTTACCCACGATTCCGACTTAATTTACGGAATTCCGTAAAACATCTCGGAATTCCGACGTCATTTAGGGAATTCCGTAAAACAACTCGGAATTCGTATAGTCCGGGCGGTAATGTCGGATAATAGAGTCCCGTGGGCTTTTCGTGAAGAAAGCAAACCAGTTTGATATTTATGTTCTTCAGGCCGTACTGAATCTAAAAAACCATGATTTCAGTCTGAAATCTTGCTATGACGTCAGTAATGACGTCACAAAGATGGCGTCGCTTCAAAAAACTTGAAATCGCTGTATTTCAAAAACTACTTAACATAATAACATGCGGTATGGGTCAAATTAAAGCTAAAACAATTTACAATAAAATGTCTGAAAACACATTAAGCGATATGTGTATCAAAGTTTGAGATATACGCCAAGAAAGCGAAAATATCGTTTTGCATTATCCGTTTTTTTTCCATTTTACTCAAAAATAAACGCGATATATAGCTCGGTTACCTGAAATGATTTATAGAGCTTAAAATTATCTATCCAACGATATATAAAAGACATTACAAGTATTTGTAGTTATGTCACAATAACCCATTGTACAGGTTGCTGAGAATATTGTAGGCCTACTGTGTGCTCATGAACTACATAACATTTTTATATCGATTAACTATTGCATTTTAAACATGTATTTTCCTAAATTGAAAGTAATAAGAATGAAAATGTGGCATTTTGTGGCATTGGAGCGGATCATGCTTTAGAGCAAATCAATCGTGCCATGAAGGTGACCGGTGGTCTTATTGGCATTACCCTTAACGAATCTGCACGAACCAAATTTTTTCTGATATCAGCCGAGTTGTCCCATCTTGCCAAAGAAGCGAATGCTTTGGCTGGTGAAACCAGCGGGGGCTCATGCCATCATCATCATCAACTTACGGAACCCGTACGTAAACGTATAGATAAAAGTGTTTCTGTTCTAACAAAAACCATTCGAAATTTCACTAATCCTTTCCTTGTTTCGGACGATGAACTTGTGAATATAGTCACGAATCAAATTATGTCCAAGAAAATTTCCAAATATATGTGTGAAGTTCGTGAAACTGGCGAAAGGACATTTCGCCAGTTCGTAGCTGACAGGATAACTTCGAAAAATATTAATTTATGGAGTCCTATGAAGAAGTTGCAGCCTAAAACTTTTGCGAAAGCTACGAAAACCATAAAAATGAACTTAGGAGACAAAGTAGTGCACCTGAATGAAGACAGGTCGCTTTTTGCACGGATGCTGATAGTTTCAAGAACAAGGACAGATATTGACTTAAAGGATTCAATCGGGAAGTACGAGTTTTCTGTTGTTCCTAGATCTCTTTTTTCTGTAGATGGATCGCTTCTTCACGTCACAACAAAAAGTGATCTAATGCATATCCTTGAACAGTTACCAAATGTGACTGTACCAACTTCATTAAACGAGGAAAAGGGAATTTTAAGACATGCTTTGATCTGGCAGATCATTTCATATCAAAACTTTACCAGAGATATCGAATGTATGATGAAGTACACGTGGTTTTCGACAGACACGACGTGCCAAAGTCACTGAAAGGAAACACGCGTCAAATGAGGCTCCTTGGTACTACTCCAGTTGCGTATAACATTTCTGACAACATGGATATCAACAGATTGCCCATGAAGAAACTTCTCTCCCACACCAGCACGAAACAGAAGCTTGCTAGGTACCTGGCTCAGAAGCTGCTGAAACGAGCTGAGGAAGACGGAAAGAAATATGTTGTGGCATGGGTTAATTTGTGTTTATCGTCACACAACATACCTGTGGAACATCTTCAAAGCGAACAGGAAGAAACAGATACAAAACTCGTTTTGCATGCTGTTCATGGATCAAAAACTGCTTCAGGAGTAGACATTTTTACCCCTGATACAGATGTCTTAGTTCTGTCAATCAGGCGATACAAAGATTTATATGAAAACACTAACATCGTTACTGGCTCAGCAGAAAAATTTAGAAATATTCCACTGCAACCCATATTTGAAGCTCTTGGTCCAACCCTATCGGCTGCACTTCCTGGTTTTCATTGTTTTACCGGATCAGACACTACTGGTAGATTCTCGGGAAAGGGAAAGGCTTCTTGCTGGAAACTATTTTGCAATGCCAGTGAAGACATCATATCAGCATTTTCCAACCTTGGAAACGGATTGCTACCTTCAGAAGAACTCTTAACCGGTTTAGAGAAGTTCGTTTGCCAGCTTTATATTCCGGGGACAAAACTGGAAAAAGTTCAACATGCTCGGTGGCTTCTTTTCAAAATGAAACAGGCAGAAGCTGAGTCCTTACCGCCTACATGGCACACACTGCATGAAGCCATTTTACGAGCGCATTACCAGTGCATGATATGGCAGAACGATATTGTAGCAAACCCAAAGCTTCCATCTCCTGAAGGCTACGGGTGGACTGAGGACGAACTGCAGTGGAAACCGGTTATGACGAAACAACAACCTGCACCGTCTGCGATTGTGCACCTCGTTAAGTGTTCATGCAATAAATCAAAATGTTCCAATATGCAGTGTGGTTGCAAGAAATCAGGACTGAATTGCACTGATCTATGCAGTTGTTCCGAATTAGAAGATGCGTGTGAGAATGCAAAGATGAGTGTTGTAGAACATGATGAAAACGAAATGGATGATACAGAATTTTAGGAAAGATAAATATTTGGGTTACATTTTCAAAAAATTCAATTTTTAGTATATATAATATATATACATTTTGTGTATAGTTTCTGAGCGCCCTGTACAGTGTACAATGTGTTTGGGATCCTGTAAATTGATTTTTGTAATATAACTATATTAATAATAGAAATACCTGTAATGTCCTTTATATATCGTTGGATAGATAATTTTAAGTTCTATAAATCATTTCAGGTAACCTAGATATATATCGCGTTTATTTTTGAGTAAAATGGAAAAAAACGGATAATGCAAAACGATATTTTCACTTTCTTGGCGTATATCTCAAAATTTGATACACATATCGCTTAATGTGTTTTCAGACATTTTATTGCAAATTGTTTTAGCTTTAATTTGACCCATACCGCATGTTATTATGTTAAGTAGTTTTTGAAATACAGCGATTTCAAGTTTTTTGAAGCGACGCCATCTTTGTGACGTCATTACTGACGTCATAGCAAGATTTCAGACTGAAATCATGGTTTTTTAGATTCAGTACGGCCTGAAGAACATAAATATCAAACTGGATTGCTTTCTTCACGAAAAGCCTACGGAATTACACAACCAACTGGACTACTTAATTTACGGAATTTTGTAAAACAACTCGACATTCCTACTTAATTTACGGAATTCCGTAAAACAACTCGGAATTCCGACTTAATTTACGGAATTGGTCGTTATTACATTAGTCGCAGGACAGTAGTTGTGTGAAGAGTGCGTTTCATGACTGTGTTCGTTGTCAAATTATGGATTGCAATGCAATGGAGGTAAATGCGATTATAATGTACCTACCTACATTGTACACGTATCTTGAAAATATAGCGATTTCGGATCAACATTACTGTGAATTTTTCATAATCATCCAAATATTTACAGTTCTAACAGTAAGTATTAAGCATTCAAACCTCTGTATCTCCTGTGTTCACAGTTCCTCCGAATTCAATAAATGAAATTTTTCAGGAAGCGAACATTGGAGAATTAATCACAAAATATTTCTCGTTTGGTTCCCAGAAGAAAGAAATTCTTGCATTTTTGAGCAACCTCCATAATATAAACATCTCAGGGAGTACTTTGAAAAGGCATTTATCAAAGTTGAAACTCTACAGAAGAAAAGATTTTTCGCCGCTTCGAAGTATTGTGGAATTCATTCAGAAAGAATTACGAACGTCAGGTCAATTGCATGGATACAGATGGATGCAACTTCGATGTTTACAAAACAATCTGGTTGTTACCCAAGACATTGTGCGCGATATATTGAGTCTATTAGATCCAGAAGGGTGTGAATTAAGAAAAAGGAAACGCCTTAGATGACGAGAATACCACAATAAGGCCTTCATTACTTATGGCATATGGATTCCTACGATAAACTGAAACCTTATGGCATTTGTATCAACGGATGTATCGATGGTTATTCAAGGCATATAATTTGGATGAGGGTTGGTCCTACATCGAGCGATCCAAAGCTAATAAACAGATAAGACCACAATAATCGAGCCAACAATTACTTCTTACTTATACATATTATGTTCAGCTAAATGCTTCAGAAGAGAGTTTAGAGTAAGCCAAAAGTTAATTACTAGTTGAAAATATATTTTTATTTCAAACGTTTTCTAAAACACTGACTAGGGAAAGAGATGTGACCTTTTCTTACAATGGGTTCCTTATGTTATTACTAGGTCGTTGCCGGGTATTTTGTTTCTGCTATGCAAGTGGTCGGAATCATTGAACATATACAAATAACCTTTCATACACTATTTAATACGGACCGATCCGAAAAACCACCATATATTTAAGGCAAAAGTACTCACAATCAAGGTATCGAAGCATGGTGGAGTATGCTGCGTAAACATTGTAGCCAATTTTGGATGAATTTATTTCAATCATTAAAAGATGATAATGATTCTGAAGGAGGCATTATTGATACTTCTGATGCAGTTTTGTTTAACGCCGATTATACTTCTAAAATCTAAAATTTTACTTTTCTTTTATTTATAGTAGTTAGTTATACGTTAAGCGATAAAGTGAGATTGATAAGCCGAAATATTTCAATAAAATGTGCTCAATTCTCTTGAGCGCAGAGTTAGGTGCTGATCTTTTCTCTATCTTAGTATATTCGTAGGAGGACCTACCTTCTAGAATGAAATGCTCATAAAATCAGTAAATTAAGGAACCGCATATCTCCAACTGGGAGACCAACTGTGTTATACGAGATTCCCCATTTATATGGAACTCGAAGTTACCTTATTCCAGTTCCATCATTTGCAGTAGAAGAAATTTCTGGGTGGTGTATTTTTTAGTCCCAAATATGTGATCAAAATTTTTATGAATTATGTAATATTCTAATGGATGAGAATCAATTACAACGTGTAGAAGTTCCTGACAGCTGTATCGAATTGTACAAAGGGTTACGAAAGGTTTTAAGAAATATATTTTAATATATCCGATTCGTTAATTCGTTAATTATTCAAAACATATCTGAAGTATACTTATAACATTATTTATTCATTTATTAAATTCATAACATATTATATCTTATTCTTTATAATTTGAATGTTTAAAATCAAAATTGAAATGAGTGAAATGAAAAACCATAATTTCTGATGGTTCATTAATCATTATATATACAGGGTGATTCACGACTATTCCCTCGGTCTCTTGTGACTAAAGAGTACAAGATATCAGCTTCATTTTTTGGTGACATATGTAAATTGATAACGACTATTTTTTAAAATTATTTTCAATTATACAGGATGCTTCACAAAATTGTAATATATCAAAGTTAGGTTTTTTTAAATGCAACCCCCTGTATTTTATTACATTTTTAGATTATACGTTAAAAACTAAGGTAACTTTATTAAACGTTCCCTATACCTATCGCTTACCAATTTTGAGAAAATAGTGATTTTAAGGAAAATATTCAATTTAAACAACCCCTAATAACACGGAAACCACTTACTTTCAGTAACACAAATTTATATCGATTTATCTTGACCTTTAAGGCTTTCATTTGCACTACGTAGGATTTCGATTTTTTGTACAGGGTGTTTAGAAAAAGGATTCATATTTTATATTTTTCAAACATCAAAAACTCACTTAACTTAAATGGAACACCCTGTATGTTTTTATTCTATGTTGAATAACTTTTCATTTTCTATCAAAAACTATGAGTAATAGATATGTCTAAAATCAACGATTAAAAAGTTATTAAGATTTTTCTCTAAAATTTGTATGAAAATGGTTTTTGTTTGCATTCTAGTAGGCCATGATTTTTTTTATTGTAGCTGATAATTAGATATGGGATCATAACTTAATTAAAAATGAAATTAATAACAAGAAGTAATCATTTATGGAAAAATGGTGTAGTAAATGCTCAATATGATGACCATTTTCTTCTATGCACAACCACACTCGATTTTCAAAAGATCTAACGTTTCTCAGGATATCTGGTGTTATAGTAGCAAACGCATCCTTTATTGTAATCTTTATGTCATCAGCAGTGGTAGGTGGAGTGTTGTGGATCCCTCCTTCCAATCCATTTATTGAGGAATTGTCTATCTAAATATTTTTGAAAAAACATAAATATCATCCTTATCACATTCAACTTGACCAGAATTTATATGGACGAGGCTTTCAACGAAGGTTGAATTTTTGTTTATGGAGTCTCGAAAAAGTTGGAGAAGAAGATGAATTCTTTAAATATGTTTTATTTACCGACGAATCCACTTTCCACAACATAACGGTTTGGTAAACTGACATACTAAATCGTCACCTGTATCGCACAGTTGACCCCCAAAACCGGTGGAGCCTCAACGTATTTGGGAGAATTTTGATTTTTTGATGGAAACTTGAACGGAGTAAAATTTTTACGGATTTTAGAACAACACTTTTTCGAGTCTTCTTGATGAAGTTTGTTTAGATATTATTATTATTATTATTATCATTAAAAATTTAGTTTACAACACTCCACCTACCACTGCTGATGACATGAAGATTGGAATAAAGGATGCGTTTGCTACTATAACACCATAACGTTAGAAGATCTCTTGAAAACGAGTGTGGTTATGCATAGGAAAAAATGGCATTTACTACAGTATTTTTTCCATTGCCTCAATTTCATTTTTAATTAAGTTTTGATGACATATCTAATTATAAACTATAATAAAAAAAATGATGGCCTACTAGAATGCAAACAAAAACCATTTCCATACAAATTTTAGAGAAAAATCTTAATAACTTTTTAATCGTTGATTTTAGACATATCTATTACTCATAGTTTTTGATAGAAAATGAAAAGTTATTCAACATAGAATAAAAACATACAGGGTGTTCCATTTAAGTTAAGTGAGTTTTTGATGTTTGAAAAATATAAAATATGAATCCTTTTTCTAAACACCCTGTACAAAAAATCGAAATCCTACGTAGTGCAAATGAAAGCCTTAAAGGTCAAGATAAATCGATATAAATTTGTGTTACTGAAAGTAAGTGGTTTCCGTGTTATTAGGGGTTGTTTAAATTGAATATTTTCCTTAAAATCACAATTTTCTCAAAATTGGTAAGCGATAGGTATAGGGAACGTTTAATAAAGTTACCTTAGTTTTTAACGTATAATCTAAAAATGTAATAAAATACAGGGGGTTGCATTTAAAAAAACCTAACTTTGATATATTACAATTTTGTGAAGCATCCTGTATAATTGAAAATAATTTTAAAAAATAGTCGTTATCAATTTACATATGTCACCAAAAAATGAAGCTGATATCTTGTATCCTTTAGGGACAAGAGACCGAGGGAATAGTCGTGAATCACCCTGTATATATATATATATATATACCGGGTGTCAACGAATCTATTAGACAAGCCATAACTTCTAGAATAATAGGTATATTAAAATGAGATTTGGTATAGGTGAATGGCATGTAAAGAGGAAAATTTTCGCATATTTTTCACCGTCTGGTCACTTCCGGTTTCGCCGGAAATGGCTCCGGTTTTGAATTTTTAAATGGAACACCCTGTATATTGTTACATTTTTGGATTTCTGAGACAATTCTGAATCAGAATATGAATTTTAAAAATTTTTTTACGCCTACTTCATTTTTTTAGAGTCATTTTTAATATTGCATCTACGTGGCCATGATTGGACGTAAACTCATCTGAGGATCTTAGGTGATGTCAGAAAATTACAATCGCACAATTTCAGTGACTAGTATGATAGATAGGCATAAGACAAGTTGGAAAAATTACATTTTCGTGTCTAACTATTATTTTTCAAATGGCGACCGTTTTTAGACAAGCACTTTCCGAAAAGAGGATTTTTTGACGAATCTAACGATACTAATTTATTTGCGATTGGATTAAAAATAAGAACATAAATAACTAAATAAGGAAAATATTGGATAATAATTTATTTACTTTTGTCAAGTGTGCCTTAAGAAACTTTTACTGTGATAAAGTAAGTGTTTTGTTCTCCAAAGAAGACTTGATAAAAATAACTACGTACAAAATATTATGCATCACGGCTATCCATATTCCATGGCACACTTGACAAAAGTAAATAAATTATTATCCAGTATTTTCCTCATTTATGTTCTTATTTTTAATCCAATCGCAAATAAATTAGTATCGTTAGATTCGTCAAAAAATCCTCTTTTCGGAAAGTGCTTGTCTAAAAACGGTCGCCATTTGAAAAATAATAGTTAGACACGAAAATGTAATTTTTCCAACTTGTCTTATGCCTATCTATCATACTAGTCACTAAAATTGTGCGACTGTAATTTTCTGACATCACCTAAGATCCTCAGATTAGTTTACGTCCAATCATGGCCACCTAGATGCAATATTAAAAATGACTCTAAAAAAATGAAGTAGGCGTAAAAAAATTTTTAAAATTCATATTCTGATTCAGAATTGTCTCAGAAATCCAAAAATGTAACAATATACAGGGTGTTCCATTTAAAAATTCAAAACCGGAGCCATTTCCGGCGAAACCGGAAGTGACCAGACGGTGAAAAATATGCGAAAATTTTCCTCTTTACATGCCATTTAACTATATCAAATCTCATTTTAATATACCTATTATTCTAGAAGTTCTGGCTTGTCTAATAGATTCGTTGACACCCGGTATATTTTAAATTAATTTAACATGAATTTTGTGAGTATAAGGATATCATCAATGTAAAATGTTCAATGAGAAATTTCAGGCTAAATTTATTTCTGTAGCAAGGTGTGGATTTCAATTCGTTTCATAATAAAGAATTAAAAAATTGATGAATGAGACTGAAAGAAATTATCACAAAACTTCGATATCACGTTTTTAGGGTTCCTTACCTCAAAAAAGGGCCGTCACTTTCTGCCATTTTTACACCGTGGAATATACAGGGTGAGTTTTTTTTCATTCTTTGTATGGGGATCTCGGAAACCATAAGAGTTACACATTTGCTTAAATGGGGAAAGATTTGCTTCTTTGGAAGACTAATCCAGATACGCTTTTGTTGATTTAAGAAAATGCATGGCTTACTAGATATTTGTAAAAAAGTAAAATTCTCCAAAATCGTTTCAGCCCTTTAATTCGTTTATTTCTAAAGATAGATAAAAATTGTTCAAATACAATTTGTAGATAATTTTGTGAAGAATAACGTCACCGTACTAGTTTTTTAATTTTGCTTAGCATTTTGAGGTTATGAAGCAAAGTTGAATTTTTTAAATGGAAACCATGGTTGGCTATGACGTATTTTAATAGTGCATTTTTTTCTGATTGTAATGATGTAAGGGTTGTATCACTTATTTTCATAAATAAAGGCACAATACACGTTTTCCTATTATTAGGTCTACCAAAAATCATATCCTGCCATGGAAAACAAAAGAAATTATTATCGACACACATTGTGACACGGAGTTAACAGCTTTTCCAATTTTACGCCCATTTACATCTAATCTGCTAAACGCATTAATAACAACTTCCTGCAGCTCCTGCATCTTTTATTGCTCCAAATACAAAAAAGTCTAAAGGTGTGTCGATAATAATTGTGTACATTCCGAACACTTACTGTAAATTTCTTTTGTTTTCCATGGCAGGATGTGATTTTTGGTAGACCTAATAATAGGAAAACGTGTATCGTGTCTTTATTTATTAAAATAAGTGATACAACCCTTACATCATTACAATCAGAAAAAAATGCACTATTAAAATAAGTCATAGCCAACAATTGTTTCCATTTAAAAAAATTCAACTTTGCTTCATAACCTCAAAATGCTAAGCAGAACTCACCCTGTATAAAAATATTTATAAAATAAAAAATCAATACATAACTGAAATATATAAAAATACTTGAGTACGTACTAGAAAGTTCAATTAGATTTGCGCATGTACTAACAATTGGTCTTCTACTCAACCAGCAAGACAAATAATAATAATAATAATAATATTATATAATTATATAATTATATATAATTATATAATTATATAAAATTATATAATTATATAAAACGAAATCTAATCACACAATATTTACACAGATTACGCAGTATACTTAAAACACAACTACACGGTAGAAACACTGTCAAAGCTATTAACACATACGTTACACCGGCCCTTACTTATTCCTTTGGAATAATAAAGTGGACCAATACAGATTTAGAACAGGTACAGCGAAACACACGTACATTACTCACTAAATACCGAATACATCATCCACACGCCTCAACAGTAAGACTATACCTTCCTCGTTCACGAGGAGGTAGAGGCTTAACAGACATAGCCCTGTTACACCAAACACAAATACACAAACTACGAGAATACTTTTATAACAAATCACACATTTCGGCGCTACACAAAACAGTCACACTTGCAGACAAATCTTACACACCCTTAAATATGAGTAATAGAAACATCACACCACCAATGAGTAGAGATACGTACATCACACATAACATACAAACTTGGACACAAAAGACTTTACACGGACGATATCCACAGGAGATTAACGAAGACTGTGTTGATATTATAGCAACGCATGCTTGGTTAACCAAATGTGATATTTTCCCAGAGTCAGAGGGTTTCATGTTTGCCATACAAGATCAGGTCATTTACACACGAAATTACAGAAAACACATAATTAAAGATAGGACAATTACACATGATCTTTGTAGACAATGTTCGCAAAGACCAGAAACAATACAACACATTATATCAGCATGTACATGTCTAGCACAAACAGAATACAAACACAGACACGATCAGGTAGCTAAGATAATACACCAAAAACTCGCCACAAAACATAACCTTTCTACTGATAACACACCCTATTACAAATATACACCGCAAGTTGTACTTGAAAACACCACACACAAACTATATTGGGATAGGACACTACTCACAGATAAAACTGTATATAACAATAGGCCAGATATAACACTTATAGATAAAACACAAAAAATCATATACATAATAGATATTGCCGTTCCCAACACAAACAATTTAGCCAATACACACGCAGAGAAACATCGCAAATACACTGATATAGCTCAGGAACTTAAAGCGCATGGAGAATGGGAACTGCTTTTACAGTACCCATTGTTCTTAGTGCAACCGGAGTTATACCAAAAACAATACATCACAGTTTACACATTTTAGGGTTAGATAAGAACATATACATACAATTACAAAAGGCAGTCATTATCAACACTTGTCACATAGTTAGAAAATTTCTAAACATAACGGAAGATACCGCACATCACTCAGAACCACATCACACACTTTCAACTAATACCATTCAAACACAAAATGAAACACAACACTCAATCCTCCCTTCACAAATTGAAACTCTGTTGCATACACAACATAACATTATAGAAAGTCCATTACCAACACACAACACTTCAACAATCACTCATGTAACACCTCTGACTCGTTCTCATGCACTCAAACGTAAACACACAATATACTCACAGTATCAGAATTCGCAATTAACACAAAACACAAACAACACATTACCCACTCGAGTGCAACCTATGCGTCGAGCTAAACAACAAAAAACGCTTACACAATAATCATAACACTTTTTCAAAACATACATATTATCACAGATAAGTAATATATTATGTTCATTTTTTTTCTTTTCTATAAAAAGTTACTAAGTCACGAATAAGTGACGCCAACGGAGAAGCCTAGGAATATAGGGTCTCTTTTTGTTATTGATGCGCGACGCTGCGTTCATGTTAATGCCTTCGCGGAAAGAGGGTCGACGGGACGTGGCTTTTACAAATTGGGATCAAATACACCGAGGCTTCTCAAACAAATACATTATCTAAAATGTGATCAGCGTTGGTTTTATCAACGTCATTTAATTTAATGAACATAATATGTGTATAGTATTTAGTATGTTCACTTTTTAACAGAAACTTCAAATTTATATTGTATAGATATATGTATTAGTAGGACTAATCGTTACTTGATTTCGATCCGTGCGATTAGTTAACCAGGTTTGGCCTGAGTATCGATAACAATCGAAGTACATAATAATAATAATAATAACAATCGAAGTACATAATAATAATAGTGCAACCTATGCGTCGAGCTAAACAACAAACATTTACACAATAAACATAATACATATGTTTTTTTATATAGGTATATGTATCTATTACTAGAACGAATCGTTACTTGATTCCGATCCGTGCGGTTAGTTAACCAGGCTTGGCCTGAGTATCGATAAGAACCGAAATACAATAATAATAATAATAATACTAATAATAATAATAATAAATTTCTATGTACAGATGTAACTTACATGCTCTTAAAAGATGGAGACTCATTAAAACCAAAAAATTATCGTCCAATTAGTACTTGTTTACCTACAATTTATAAATTATTCACATCTATTATAAGCCAAAAAATTCGAAATCATTGTCAAACAAACAACATTATTAATGTTGAACAAAAAGGATGCACCAAAGGTGCACAAGGTTGTCGAGAACAGTTGGTAATTGACACAATTATTACAAAACATGCAAAGATTAGTAAAAGAAACCTAAATATGTGCTATATTGATTATAAAAAAGCGTATGACTCGATTCCTCATTAAGTCATTAGAGATTTTACGAATTTATAAAATTAATTACAAATACATTAATATTTTAGTTTTCATGATGTCCATCTGGAATACAATCATTATCAATGGTTCTCATTTACTTGATATGATCAAAATTAAACGGGGAATTTTTCAAGGCGACTATTTAAGTCCTCTATGCCATGGTTTTGTTTAGCATTAAATCCATTATCTAAATTATTAAATGATTCGTTTTCTGGTTTCAATTTAAATACGAAAGAGAATCTTGCCATTACACATTTACTGTATATGGATGATTTAAAATTATTCTCTAGATCTGAAATTCAACTGGACAATCTAATTTCAACGACAAAAATATTTAGTCGAGATATTTCTATGGAATTTGGTTTAAACAAATGTTCTAAAATCAATATAATAAAAGGAGTACCGATTGTTAATCCTGAAATAGTAAACGACATACCGCAATTATTACCTAACATGTTTTATAAATATTTAGGAATGAAACGAAATTTCGTTTTAAATAATTCATTACTCAAAACTGAATTTCAACAAAGATACATAGAAAAGTTAAAAATGATACTTAAAACAAAACTAAATTCTAAAAACATGATCTCTGCTATAAACATTTGGGCTATTCCTACATTATCCTACTCGTTTGGAATTTTAAAATGGTCAGATACTGACTTGAATGATTTAGATAGATTAACTAGAAAAATGCTAAAGAAATATAACTATTTACATCCAAAATCTTCTGTAGAAAGACTATATCTTAAAAGAAAAGACGGAGGACGCGGTTTAATAAATTTATTTAATTTGTGCAAAAATCAAATCAATCTTTTACGAAATTATTTTTATTCTTTAGAAAATCTGCTCATTAATAATATCATTCGGTTAGATAAACATTATTCAGGTTTAAATCTTAAACTTAAAAGTTTTGATTGTGAACCAAAATTAAATTTTGAACCAAATTGGATAAACAAAATCTTGCATGGAAAATATCCGACTGTATTAAAATCCTCAGAAATAAATAAAGACATGTCCATAGGATGGTTAAAAGATGAATTTCTACATTCAGAAACTGAAGGATTCATATGCGCAATTCAAGATGGTGTTATTGCAACAAATAATTACAAAAGACACATAATGAATCTGGAAGTCTCTGATAAATGTAGAAAATGTCTCTCCCAGAATGAAACCATAGAGCACATTATAGCTGGTTGTTCTAATTTAGCACCGATTGACTATCTTTATAGACATAACCAAGTTTGCAAAATTTTACATCAACAAATAGCAAAAAATTTAAAGTTAATAAACTGTATTAAACCTTATTATAAATACATTCCGGAACCAATATTAGAAAATGATTCATACATTTTATATTGGGATAGAATAATTATAACAGATAGGGAAGTCTCACACAATAAACCCGATATTGTTATAATTAATAAAATAGACAAACATGCTGTCATTATCCACAAATATTATAAAAACTAAAAACGAGAAACGCAGAATTGGCAATTGAGATGATGGCAATTTGGAATTTGACTAAAATCTACATTACTCCAATCGTTATTTCGACTACAGGTGTAATTTCTTGTAAATTTGAATCTTATTTAACATCACTAAATTTGAATCTAAATTATTTGTAATAATACAACGAGCTGTTTTATTACAAACATGTCACATTGTCCGAAAATTCTTTAATCTAAACTAATTTAATTTTACTCATAAATATTAGATACATAATACATACATAAAGAAAAATGAATTTATGGTTAGATGTTATCCCCCATAAATTTAATTATTGTACCACTATGTAGGTAAGTGTAAATGAATAAATAATAATAATAATATTTCATCCACCGAAACTCGTTTTTTAACACCTTGATAATAAAATACTTCCAGACCAAAGTTTCTTAAACATGCTGGATTAGTATTTCCTTATCTAGAACTCGTATAATGTACATATAAAAAAGCATTTCCCTCCATCACTTACCACAGTTATGGAACGCATCTTCACACAACTAAACTGTACTCCGCCTAATGTAATAACGACCAATTCCGTAAATTAAATCGGAATTCCCAGTTGTTTAACGGAATTCCATAATTAAGTCGGAATTCCGAGATGTTTTACGGAATTCCGTAAATTAAGTAGGAATTGTGGGTAAAATATTGTATGTGGCCCTTCTACGCTTTCGTAGTTTCTTAGCCGAGTACCAAAGATAGTAAGGACGAGTTTTAAGAAGCTAGAGACAAATCCATATTTTTAGTTTTCGCGGTGTAGAAGGTTTAGAAACATCGCCTCTGTAGTCTAAATAGAAATTTGGCAAAGAAATCAACAGGTAAGGAAGCACGCTTTGTCACTATAGCTGACATTACAATAATTGCAAACTGAAAAAGAAAATAAGTACAAGAGGCTAAGCTTATTTTCAGAATAAAATGTAGATACGGTCCAGGTATTTTCATTTAGTTTGGGAGATGTAATGACTAACATGAAAGTAACTAAAGCGGAAAAATATTATTCATGGAACGGCTATTATATGACTGGAGACACCTTTTAACACATAAAACTATCGTGTTTTATGTACAGTATTTTCTCTACTTTTCTGTTTTCAATTTAAAATGTTTGAAATTGAGTAGGTCGGTATGTTTTATAGCATATTATAGTATTTTAGTTGATACAGCAGATAAAATGCGCCCATTAAAGTTCATTGACGTTGTTGCTAATACTGGTATCCCGAAATTTCAACAACACACAATTGAATGATACTATTGTTATGTCATATCCGATGTCACGCGTAAATGCATGTAACGATGACAACAAATTCGGGCGATCTTAGGTATCATACACCTCACAAGAGTTTACATGTAACAGAATTTTTTATTTTCGCTATATCTTTCCTATCTATATTATGTACATAAGAAACCTTAGACAACTGCTATAAATATATGTTACAGAATAGTAACCCAATAGGTTTACAAGTAACATGGTAATAAACTTACTCAAATCACCAACTAGAATATCGAATTAGTGAATATTGTTCTTTATTTACTAGAGTTATGTAGCGTGTAAGTAGTAGGTATATGGAAAATATCAATAAAACAATTTTTTCCATCTATTATTTATTCCGTTCACGATTGCTACAATTATTGGTAAGTCAGATAATGCCATCTATATAGGTGTAAACGAAAGGTGTATTCAACGAAAGATACGAAACGCTGCTCCAATTGTCGAGTCAGCAACGCAAGCGGCACGTGCTACAGCCTTATCGCATTTACACACCTATCGACACATGATGTAATGCTCTCTCTCCGGAACGTTTGATCAAATCAGTACTGTGTTACACTTTCGATCGTTCGTTTTGTTCCTGGGGCGACGAACGTCACATTCACATTACTTAATAACTAACGGGTTATATTGGGACCAGGACTAAGTTTTCAGAATATCCGAGAAAATTTACTATATGCCAACTTTAGGGTTGGTTTGTGATCATCAAAACGTAAAGATTACGTGAAAACCATTTCTCCCATCTGCAGCATCTTTTTATTTCCTTATTTTCATTTTTTATAGAGTCGCACAAAAAGTCAATTTCAAAAGCGGAGACTGAACAATAAACGGAAAATAGCAATTGTTCTTTTTGTATGTAAACACTTTGTGTAAAATGTTTCTATTTAAACCTATTTATTTCACTATCCAATAAACATAACTTTATTATTTTACCTTTTTGGTATAAAATTGGTACGTTCATTTTCAAGATGTGGATGGAAAACACTAAACTCTATTTTATAGAACTACTTAACAAAGCGTGCATAAATAGCAGTAGATCGAACCGGAGATTGTGCTAAATTGAAAGGGATTTCTACAATTGTTGAAGTAGTTCTTTAAGTGCTTGAGTATTAACGTTTCACACACTTTACCTACTCTTCAAACAATATGTCACTTGAATTCTTCTTTGAGCATCATCTACCATCCTCTTAGAGCTATTAAAATTCATTACGACATATAAATAATTCGATAAAAAAGATTCTGGACTTTCCTTAAAGGATTGACTGCATACGCCATGTTTTACAAATTCGTTCACATAATTAGATTTCATTTTATAACTACTGGCACTATTTTTACCTTTTCCTTTTATTTATAAGATATAACGCATTTCCTATTCATTTTATACGCACATTTCTATTACACTTTCATCCAACTAGAGTTATAACGCAAACTTATAGGTACCACAGTAATAGCTAACCCCATCCATTGGTAGCTATAATTGTCAACACTGGTAAACTAAACATCGATAACTTTGTAACTGTTTACAACCCCTGCCCTTGCGAATCATTAGCGTATTTTTTGACTTTTTGTTATACCTAAGATGCATTTTTTAAAACGCCATCACATTATAATAAAGAATAATTCCACTCAAAGTTTTATTTCCTCTATTGCATGTCATTCCCGAATGGGAACACAAACTTTGAATTAAAAGAACGTAGGTACTTGCTATACAAGATTCGTTCTAACAACGCATAATGTACTCAAACGGGAACATCGAAAAACCGTTTGCGTTACTCTCCAACACCGCAACACGTTTCAGTTGAAAATAAATATTGTTTGGAATGTTGGCGCCTTTCTTAGTGTTCAATTTTATCACTTATAGCAGAACTTCTTTGTAGATGATAACTAATTTTATTGAATATTTTGACTTACTACATCAACAACCTTTTTTTTTTTTTATATATTAGCCTACCACGCTCATAAAATCAGCGCTGCACAAGACAATCAATTTTCACTACAAAACAGAAAACATTACAAATATTAACACTCTCCCTGTAATTTTACTGTCCTTGTCCTCAACCGAAACTACTCTTCAGTCATTTCAGTCCGATTTTCTTCAGCAGAAGCTTGAAACGAATGCGATCCAATGGCTTTGTAAACATATCTGCGAGTTGAAATTCACCTGGCGTATAATTCACCTCCAAATCACCTTCCTCCAAACGCTCTCGGATGAAATGATAACGAATATCAATATGCTTGGATCTTTTGTGAAATTCCGGGTTTTTGGACAACTTCACCGCACCAACATTATCGATGTAAAGCATTGGCTTGCACTCTCGATTACCAATTTCCTTAAAAAGTCTCTTCAGCCAGATGACTTCCTGGGCTGCTTGACTTCCGGCGACATACTCAGCTTCAGTTGTAGACAGAGCAATTGAACGCTGTCTCTGACTCATCCAAGTTATAGCAGTATCTCCGTACAAGCACACAACTCCAGTGGTAGACCTCCTCGTTTTATCATCTCCAGCATAATCTGCATCGCTGTAGGCTATCAGCCCTTGACCTTTATGATAATTAAGTCCCATGTTAATTGTTCCTTTAATGTAGCGTAAAATTCGCTTCACTGCTTCCCAGTGTCCAACTTTGGGATCACACAAAGCTTGTGAGACTGTGTTAACTGCATAAGCAATATCCGGTCTAGTTGCAATAGCTAAGTACATCAGGCTTCCGACTGCACTCCTGTAAGGCACTTCGATTCAATACTTGCTCCCTCAGCTGCTTCCTTTGCTGACCACCTTTCTCCATAGGCGTAGTCATCGGTTTCGAATCCGCCATGTTGAATTTGCCCAACACCTTTTGAGCGTAAACCGATTGACAGATGAAGATTTCCCCATTTTCCTTTTGTTGAATTTGCACACCCAGAAAGTTGCCAACTTCTTCAAAATGATGTGAAACTTTTGCTCCATTTTTTTTAGCAGCTTCAAAATCTCTGCATTACTCGATCCTGCCATTAATCCATCATCGACATATAAAGTGATGATTAATTTTTTTTTTATTTAGTATACACGAAAACACATTGGTCTGCCCCACTTTGTTTTAATCCGGATTTCTCCAAAAACTTAGCAAACTTCCGGTTCCAGCACCTCGAAGCTTGTTTTAGTCCGTATAAACTCTTGTTTAACTTGCAAACACGATCCGTTCCATCCTCAAAACCTTCAGGTTGAAGCATGTAGATTTCTTCCTCGAGTTTACCGTACAAAAATGCAGTTTTCACGTCAAATTGTGCTAAAGTCAGGTTCTCCTTTGCTGCAACCGCCAGAACCGATCTCACTGAATCAAACCTTGCAACTGGTGCAAACGTTTCATCGTAGTCAACTCCCGGTTTCTGCATAAACCCCTTTGCAACTAATCTGCTTTTGTATCTTGCCACCGACCCATCCAAATTGTGCTTGACCCTATGCACCCATTTGTTGGTAATTGGTTTGCGACCTTCTGGTAACTCAACTAAATCCCATGTGTGATTTTCCATGTGTGACTTCATCTCATCTTTCATTGCTTCTTTCCACTCTGGTGATTCAAGCGCTTCCGCAGCTGTGATCGGCTCATTGATGCACTCAGCTACCATCGCATAAACACCGTACCTTGCTGGCATTTTGATCTTTGATCTATCACGAAGTTTTGGAAATGATTCCTTTTCCTCACTGTCAGCTTTCACCGTCAGCTTCAACTTCAACTTCAACTTCTGTAATACTCGGTGTGATCACTTCCGGTTTGAAATTGACATTTCTGCTCAGTGTCACTTTCCTCGTTTCCGGAATCCAAACGCGATAACCATCGTGATTGTCGCAATAACCAATCAGAATTCCCTTTTGACTTTTGCTTTCAAACTTGTGACGTTTGACTTCCGGTACATGTACGAAACATTCCGTTCCGAATTTCCTCAGATGTGTAACCTTGACGTTCTTGCTCTTGCCCAGGGACTTACCAGCTTTGCCCGTAGGTCCACATCTGTTCAAGATGTAAGCAGCGGTATTCACCGCTTCAGCCCAAAGTCCACTTTCCAGAATTGGCTCCACGGAATGCATTAGCGTTCTAGCCATCTCAGCTATTGTCCGATTCTCCCTTTCAGCGCCGCCATTCTGCTCCGGTGTATAGGCCATCGTAACTCGATGTTTGAATCCCTTCTTCTGCGCAAGCTTTCTCATTTGTTGGTTGACATTTTCCGTTCCACCATCTGAAATCAGTTCCTGTATTTTGATACCAACCGTTTCCGCTTCGTTGACAAAACTTTCCAGACTATCAAAAGTATCTGACTTGTACTTGATCGGGTAGACTTGTCGGTACTTGCTGTAGTCGTCCTTGATGCATGCCCAAAATCTTGCACCACCAACTGACGTAACATCCATTGGTCCAACAACATCTAAGTGAATCCTCTCTCCCGGCTTAGTAGCACGTTCGTCACGTGATCTGAAACTCAACCGATGCTGTTTCCCGAGTTGACACGGCTCGCAGAAAAACTCGTTGATTTTACACTCGATCCCTTTAGCCTTCAGAAATTTGAGCACATGTTGCTTATCCTGATGACCCAGCCTTTCATGCCATAATTGCAGCGTCTCCGGCACCTTATTAACAACTTGTGCACTGACCTTCTCATTCGGCATTACGACTTTCATATCCAACAGGAACATTCCATGATGCAATTTTCCAGTTAATTTGACCTTGCCATCCTTTGACACAGTACATCCCGTTTTACCACCATAGAAGTCCAAATTTTTTAAAGCAATTGATCCAACTGAAAACAAGTTGCTTTTCAGTTCCGGTACATACCATGCTCCTCTTAGCTCACCTGGCAACCATTTTCCCTCGATTAGTCGAGTAATCTTTATGGTTCCAGTGCCAACGATTTTAAGCGTCTTTCCGTCACCAATGTAAACTTCATGAGCATTGTCAACAAGTTTGAATTCGTCGAACCATTCCCGTCTAGGCGTCATGTGCTCGCTAGCACCCGAATCAGCAAACCAAACGTCGTTCGAATTCTGAGCGCTCAGAACACTCAGAAACGCTTGTGTGTTTTCCGGTCCACCTTTTTTAGTTTTGACATCACCTGCACCGTTCTTTGATCGACATTCAAATTGATAGTGACCCTTCTTTCCGCACTTGTAGCACGTAGAATTAGCTCGTTTCTCCTTTGCCTTCTCGCTCTGCGCTCCACTTCGGTTAACACCAGCATTCCCTCTGCTAGTGCCGCCATCACCCGATGTGGTATTTGACGTTCTATACTGTTGCCGTCGCTCAGTATAAAGTGCACTCGAATCCGCAGTTTCGCCGCTTTCCTTCTTACTGTTCAACTCAACACTGCATAGCTGCTCCGCTAGCTTATTCAACGTCCAGTTCTTCTTCTCTGTCAAATTAAGCGCGTTTATGAAGTGAACGTATTCAGCTGGTAATGCATCTAACAACCGACCAATCAGCAGACTCTCAGGTACTCGACATTGTCTTCCTTCAACGTTTCATTTTTGACATCGGCCCAGCATACCTTGAATCTAGCGATAAGACTCACGATCGATTCACCAGTTTCCATTTTCAAGTTAAAAAAATCCTTGAATAGTCGTTGTTGACGCTGTGTTGATTTTTGTTCGTAAAGTCCTTCCAGTACTCCCCACATACTACGAGCTGTTTTACATGTCAGCAACTGCTGTTGCAGCGACTGTTGTATACGGACATCTTGGCTGGTTTTCAGTCTTCGCTTTGTTCCTCAGCTTCATTCGTCCCTTGAGATAGTTCTCCCGTTAGATCTTTTGACAATGCTTCTTCAGCATTTGCAGCAGCCAAGTATAACTCAATCTGCATTTTCCATACATTCCAATTTTCGGCACCCTCCAGCTTGTAAATCGCAACGTTCATTTTATCCATCATTCAACGTAGTTTAGACAGTAAAATAAACAGTTCAATCGATCACAAACAGTATTTTGTTGCTCAAAAATTATCACTTGAAAAATTCGATTTTCTCACTTTAATCAGTCTATCATCACATAAAGCACAGTTTAGTACGTACCTGGGCCCATAACCTGTTCAATTTTATCACTTATAGCAGAACTTCTTTGTAGATGATAACTAATTTTATTGATATATTTTGACTTACTACATCAACAACCTTTTTTTTTTTTTATATTAGCCTACCACGCTCATAAAATCAGCGCTGCACAAGACAATCAATTTTCACTACAAAAACAGAAAACATTACAAATATTAACACTTAGGATAACCTAAGTTGTCCTAATTAGGAGTGATTGTTATAAAAATCATAAAGGGTGACAAATACCTTTAGTTTTGCCCTTTCTGTACCCATTATACTATATCGTCAATTTTGTTGACAGAAATTGTTTATTATGTATGTTCCCAATCAAGGACATTGTGTAAGGGAAGAATTTTGAACAAGCGACTTTCCAAAATAAAATATCGTTGATATGGATCCAATAAAATTTTATAGACTATTAAAGAATGAAGCAGCTCATCATTAATGCTATTGAAGACTATTTCACAGTGATGAAGATGATATACCACTATCAGCTATCACAGTTACTAGATCGCTGTGATCCTAAGCCATCTACTTTGAAGAGTAAATCTAATCATCCGACTTGGAATGTTACCTCTACTGAAACAGAACACAATTTGGAAGTTGTTGAGGTATAAATTTATTACCAACAGAGATTCTTCAACTGAACAACCCCTATAAAATGTTCAAATATTTTATTCTGACAATTTGTTGATGCAGTATGGCGCCCAAACATAACCTACTAAACCCTTAAT